>NDGM011129009.1:0-14833 GCA_002564305.1 Octomys mimax | reverse complement strand
TATATATATATATATATATATATATATAGAGAGAGAGAGAGAGAGAGAGAGAGAGAGCAGACTGAGAGTGGAGTCAGGCAGGCCTATCTGTGGAGCCTTCTCAGAATTCCTGTGGAGAATTCCTCCTGCCGGTTGTGGAAAATGGGGCAAGACTCCTCTAGACTGAATGCCTCAGGGAGAAAAGTGGAGGATGAGAGTTGGGAGAGAGAGGTTCTGGTTTCTAATACACTTTGGAGAGAGGAATTCTGTTTTCTGTAACAAAACACCACCACCATCACCACCATGACCACCACTACCAAAAAAAAAAAATGTGAGAGAGAATGAGGGGAGGGTGACAGAAGAACAGGAATACTTCTGGCATTGGGCTGTTCTTGAGACCTCCCAGGCTTCTCTAAATCAAAGTATTCAGCATCCTGAAGGGGCCCTCTTCGAGCTACTCTTCTCTGAGTCCCAACATAAGTAACATTTAAGGATTTTAAAAGAGAATCCCGCCCTGCAGATCTTATAGATCTGTTTTCCTATAATAATATTCCGTTTCACACTTAGTTCATCTTTCTCTTTGGACAACGAAGAAACTAACCTGTATCCAGGGAACTGCAGGTACCTATTTCAGAGGTCTGTGTTGAGTTTGTACTATTTTTTGTTGTGATGAGCATCTAAAAAGTCTCTCACCATTTGCTTTAATTTGGCAAAATTTCAGGCCTAGCTTTCTTTTCATGATCTTGATACCAGCAGCATTAACCTCAGAAAACTTGCCAGGGCCTCTCTTGACTTCTGCTATTGTGAAAACAATGCTTTCATACAGAGATCATGTAAAGTAAGAATGTGAGCCAGGCCTACTATTAACTAATACTTTATGAACTTTGAAGCATTAATACTTTGGTGTTCAAAACTCAGCTCTTAAAAAGGCAGCTGTTTCTAAATTTTATAAACTACATGTTATTGCCATTTATGGAGTACTTTGGAGTAAAATATCTTGTACTAGCAAGATGTTAGTATGAATGTTTTGTAAAACCTCAACATTTTTCTAACTTTCTCTTTAGTTAAGTGCTCTGATATTTTAGGAGGTGTCAAACTAATTAATATCAGCATCATTGTGATCATTTACAGTTCTAATTTTTAATAATGATGTTGGCTTCTTGACAATGTAGTGTCTTGCAAACTATTGTTAGGAGTATTTCATTTTTTTTTCCATGTATGTATTTGGTATAGAGTCTCATTACACAGCTCAGAAGCATAGTGATCCTCCTGTTTTCAGCCTCCCAGTGCTGGTATTATAGGTGTGTGCCACCATGTCAGGACTTGGTTGCCGGCTCAGCATGCTCCTGGGCTGGGTCCGGTGCTGCATGTGGGACCAGGGATCGAAAGCAGGTCCTTAGTCCACTGAGCTATCTCGCTGGCCCTCGTGTCTTATTGCTATTCTTAGAATGGATGAAACGACTGGTACAGGGCTAGACACATAGCTAGTACCTAACATGTTACTGGAAAACTGCTGACCTGTTCATATCTTTGTAGCTGTTTTCAAATAATGAAATACCGTTATTATTTTTTAAGACCTTTTTTTTGGTGGAATTGGGGATTGAACTCAGGCCCTTGAGCTTGCCAGGAAAGCACTTATTCCACTGAGACATCTCCCTGGCCCCACCATTATTATTTTTTGAGACAACTTTTAGTCTTCTTAATTTTATTCTGTGTGTGTGTGTGTGTGTGTGTGTGTTTAGTACAATGTTTACAGGGTCTTACTACACAGATTAGACTCATAGTGATTCTCCTGTTTTCAGCCTCCCAAGAGCTGGGATTATAGGCACATGTCACTATGCCCAGTCTCAATTGCTGGCTCAGCACACCCTGGGGGTGGGGCTGGCACAGCATGCCAGAGATTAAACCCTGGTCCATGAGACTGCCTAAGCAGGCACTTTAATCCACTAAGCTATCTGGCCAACTCCCCCTCCCCCTTATTTTATTCTTTAATATCCTTGGTTACTCTTTATTTTTCTAGTAGCTAGACAACAGCAGTCATTTCTAATTGTATTGTTTTCTAGGCTTCTTTTTTTCAAAAGAATTTCATTATAATTTTTGTATCTGGTTTAGTTTAACTTACCTAGTCAGTGTTTCCATACAGTCCTCTGTGGCTGTTATTTTCTGTAAATTAGTCTGGAGATTAAGTGTTTTTTTTCATAGAAATCTTTTAAAATCTTATTTATTTATTTATTTACTATTTATTTATTTTGCAGTTTGAAATAGGATCTAAGCAAAGTATCACTCATTACATTTATTTCATATGTTTACATTTCTTTTAATCTATAATAGTTCCCTCCCTACTCTAAGTGAACAGCTCTTAAAATGCCTTTTATATTTTTAGCATGTTTATGAGATGCTTAGAGTTTAATCTATGAGATCTGAAAATCATATTCAAAGCAGTCTACCTTAGCCTTCAGGCATTTAAGTCACAAGATCTTGTGACACAGCTTAGACTCATAGTGATCTTCCTGTCTCAGCCTCCCCAGTGCTGGGATTACAGGCATGTGCCACCATGCTAAGTTTCGGTGGCTGGCACAGTGCCACTGGGGTTCTTCTCCTGCCTGCATGGCATGCAGTATCAGGGATCGAACTCGAGTCCTTGTGCTTGCCAGGCAAGTGCTTAGACTGCTGAGCTATCTCCTTGCCATGGAGATAAAGTTTTAAACACATTGTCTACTGTGTTATTCAGCTTTCCTTTCTGTATAGATGTCTGGGACCATTAACATACACAGAGAAAAAGTTGCTTTTGTCTTTCAGTTTTGGAGATTTCAGTGCATGGCTAATTGGTTCTGTTAGCTCGGCCCGCAGCAGCATGGCATATGACAGTGGAGAGCACTAGAGCTCCGTTCATGTCATGGAAGGAAGCCAGGAAGTAAGGATAAAAAGAGAAAGAAGCGGGTGTCCCCCAGTGCCCTCTGGGACACCGCTGATGATTGCAAGTCTCTCACTAAGCCCCTCCTGCTAAGATCTCCATTGCTTCCCTAGAGTCCAATTGGACATTTAACACATAGACGTTTGGGGAACCTCAGGACCTAAACCATCCCACCTGTGTACTGCATCTGGCCATGGACGTGTCTTGTTCCATTGGTCCTCTTAAGGAGTGGAAAACATTAAAGCCGTCAGAGAAGACCCATATTCTCCAGCTCCACCATTTCCTCTGGCTTAAGCTGTAGGATTTATTAAAATATTTCTGCTTGAAGTATTTCAGTTTTGGCCTTTTCTTGGGAATGGAGGATAGACTGCCTGTCCACAAGACCAAAATGACACTCATATATTTTAACTAGTAGTTGTGTTCTTCTATTAAAACCTAAAAATTGTATTTGACTCAATGTCAGCTGCAAATATTAGTTCCTTGGCCTTTGCATGTCTCAGTTTTTTCTTTTGCCAGATAGAATAACAATAGCTCCTAACCTTGGAGTTGTCGTAAGGATCACATTAAAAGATGTCTGGTATATATTACAAGATCAATAATGGAAGTTATTATTGTCATCATTCTTCTAATTTTTATAGGCCTATCAAGCAAACTTTCAGATACTCATGGTTAGAACAGAGAACTAATGGAAATCACTTGATAACAATAAACATTTATAGCATAATGTATATGGTTGTTACAGTTATTAACATTAATAAGTAACAATAGCAATATATTTTGGATTGCTTCCACTTTGAGAAATCCCCTTTCTAAGAAATGGTTCTGGGAACAGCAGAGCCTGGTGCCTAGTTCTGGCCATGACACAAGTCCTGAAGGCATCGTCTGTCATTGGTGACAAGTACGTAGAACATATATGCTCAAAACTCCCTTAAGTATTTGAAAGAACTATAGAAAGGGATGTTTTGGCAGCTAAACAGTGTAACCAATTACTGTACCATTATTACATGCTACGGTTGATGTGCTTTTTGGCTTGTATCTCTGCAGATACAAGCCTGACTTACAAATGACTTTACCTCTGTCCACCTCTGAGTGGCACAGATGGGAACTCAAAAGCCATGTCATAGAATGAGTTGCCACCGTGCCTCCGAAATCAGTGACTTCGGAAGATCACATAAGCATACCAATAAGCAGTAACCAGCCCTTTCTTTTCAAATGAAACATCTCTGTCTTTTAATAATGAATAAATTTTCATTTGTAGGTAGATTTCAATTACAGTTGTTATTAGCATACAAGTATGAAACTCAGGAGAACAGTGAATTGAATAAACATGTACATCTTCCCTGGGGCAATGATATGTACTTCAGTAAAAATTTCCCCTTGTGTTGTACTATTTCAAAAAAAAAAATTCTTTTGGCCTTTTTGTCTTTTTGAGACAGTGTCTCCCTGTGCAGTTTAGGCTGGCATTGAGCTCACATTGCAGCCCAGGCTGGTCTTGAATCTCACAGTGAGACTCCTGCCTCAGCCATCCAGTTTCTGGGATTACAGGAGCAATCAGCACAGCCAGCTCTTCCTTCAAAAATCCTTCCAAAAATGTTTGTAACAAAATATTTTATAGATAGATAAGAACTTTATATTCTTTTATCCTTTCAGAAAAGGATGGAAAGAGTATGGTATGAAATGAAATGCATCTTAGAGTCATAAAACTAGCTCTAAGAGGCATAACTTCAATACATAGCATCTGAATTTTCATTTCATAATTCTCCTTATGAGTATAGAATCAGTATCCCCATTTTTCAGATGCAAAAACTGAGGATTAGGAAGTTTAAGTACATTTTCAAAGTCTCTGTCTACTCAGGGCTGGAGTTAAGATTTAGAACTCTTTTTTGAAACTTCTCTGTACATCATAATAATGACACCATTAAAAAGTGCTTTCTAATTAGGAGTCACTACTGTTAAGAAGTTGACAACAGCTATTTAGTAGTCTTTGGAACTAGAAGAGTGAGACAAAAAGGGTGAGACCCAAAAAACACCAGAAGCATCTCCCCAGGTTTGGCTGTGGGGGTGGCTCTCAGTAACCTGAGGTCAAGTCAGAGAAGCAGCACTAGTAATCAATCAAGTAGCAGCACACCATAGAGCAGACCAACTGTAAATCAGAAGGGCAGAAAAATAGGGGCCTCGACAATGCCAGGCTTTATTTGGCCAAAACGGGAAGCTGGGGAAGGAAAAGAAGACAGAAGCAACATGGAATAGGCTGAGTGATCCTTATTCCTGTTTCCTTTTTACTTGTCTTTGGGAACCTTCTGTTGGGCAAATCACTGGGAGCTAAGGGGGCTGATCTCTATGTATTGCAGATAATGCCAGGAATAACTGATAAGAGGCAGGGAATGGAGGAAGGGAAGAGAGGGGAAGCAGGAACTGTACTGGAGGAGAAAAATTATCAAAAGTGAGCTGGATTATCAATTTTTAGGTACAGGAGAGACAACTCAGTTCCTCATTACAGATAGGTGTTTCCAGGGAGGAGACGGAAGGAATGACCAATGAGGTTGTTTGTCTGCCTCAGTCTTGCTAGGGTCTCATCTTATTTGATTGGAGAGGAAAATTTCTTTTCCATGACATGACTGTCTGTTTTTTAACAGCAGGTGCGGGGGATGTGAAGTGGGACTGGCGGTAGCAAACTACACAGGGGGTCCCAGGCCACGCTGGCAGCCCTCTACCTCCCTCCTTCCCCACACTCCGCATATACCCTTGAATGAACTTTTCAATATGTTTGTGGGCAAGTGCCAAGTTTTGCAGATTCAGTGCACTGAAAATGTCACAACAATATGAAAAATGATAATTTCCCATAGGAAATTATGTTTTATGTGCTTGAAACTTGCATACACTTTTGCATTCTTTCTTTTTTTTAAGTGACATTTTCTCATCTTTATACTTCGTTAGCATCATGGAACTAGCCACTGGTGTGAAACAGAGCTGTCAAACATAATACAGAATTCTATAAAACTCAGAAAATTGAAACTCTTAGTCACTACACAGGGCCCAATTTCAGGTGCATTACATGGTTTGTCATAGAGAGCAAGACAGTGCTTCAAGCTCCATCACTGTTATAGCTCTGTCTCTCACGTATCATTCACTGGATGGTATATTTCACCCCCTTTAAAAGAAAAACGACTTTATCCAATGGTATTCATGCCAAACAGTGATGAAAAAATGACAGCATGCAGCAATGCCAAAAGCATCGAGGGAATTTCATCTCACATCCAGACGCGTAAGCTTGACTTCTGCACAGACATTTAGAACATTAAAGGGCTGGGGAAAATGATTTTGAAAGATTCTAGTCATAAAACAGCAGTGGCATAAAGAAGCTTAGATATAGATAAGCAAATTATTTAAAAACTTTCACACAAAGATATAAAAGCAGTCAGTGAACTTAAGTGTCATGGACAATTGCCAACTTTTC
Source organism: Octomys mimax (assembly GCA_002564305.1). Taxonomy (NCBI): domain Eukaryota; kingdom Metazoa; phylum Chordata; class Mammalia; order Rodentia; family Octodontidae; genus Octomys; species Octomys mimax. The sequence continues at coordinate 8,483 of NDGM011129009.1, read as the reverse complement.
AACACCCATTGAACACAGAGTTGATAGCCATTTGCTTCAAGAAAGGAATTAATCTGAATATATGATAATACTCTTGTTTCTATTTATTGAATAAAATGCATTTCTGGAGAACTACTATGTACCACTGATGCAAATCTCGAAGTTCTTTGATGTCTTGTGGTTTTATAAAGGTAAAAGTACTGTGATGTGCAAACATTCAATCTAGGAACACCTTCTCTAGCAGTGGATACAACGAGTGTGCCCACACAACTCTTCATGAACTTTTTTGGGGAAGGCTTATGTAACAATGTTTTCACAGACTTTATTTTCTCTTAAAGCCCCAATAATGGAGCAGGATTAATCTTCTTCATTTAATGTTGAATACCCCACTTCATAGATATTGGGGGGCTATGCATAGGGCATATTTACACTAAAAAAGCCCATTGTTTATCTGAAACTCAAATACAATTTAGTGATTTCATTTGAGGAATGGAATGGAATAGTGGTTACTGGAGCCTAGCGAGGGTCTGGGGAAGGAGAAGTAAGATCAAGGACACAAAAATAGGTCTAGAGAAGATGACCTGGTAGTGGTTTTCTATAACACAGTAGAATAACAACCTATGATATGTTTCAAAATAATTATAAAAGATGAGGATAAAATTGTTAACATATAGAAATGAAAAGTGTGAGGTTGGGGGCAGTGGTTCAAACCTATGAGGAGAAAGTGTTCAAAATCAGTCTGGGTTACAAAAGAAAAACTCTGTCCTTCAAAATAAAAGAGTACAAGGGGATTGAAGAGATGAAAGCCCTTATTATTCTGATTTGATCACTGTGCTCTGTGTATATGTCTTGAGTTATCATACAGCACCACATGAAGGTGTACAAACAGTATGTCTTGCAAAAAATTCAAGAAAGGCTGATTCTGTTTCAAGAAAATGTGGGATAATGACATGGGCATCTTGTAATTTTTCAGATGAAATTATTGCTTCTTCTTACAAACATATTACATGATTTTCCGTCCCCCCAAAAATCCCAAATCTCACAATTGTACATGGAGGGCTTTTAATTATACAATCCACATTTCTTCTATGAAAAAAATAAAACAATTAAATCATTCAGCATGTATTTTTGTGTGCATGTCCTCTGTCCCTGCCTCTGGCCCATCCACCGCTAGCTTAGCGCTAGTACTAAGCTTGGCTCTGTGTTCTGCAGTTATGACCTGAGGAAATCTCTACCAAGTGGATGTCTCATAGGAGAATCTCATTTTCTCCTTGGTATAGGTGCCTGTGTCTTTTCATCTTAACATTATCCTCTTCTATATTATTTTTTCTTTATTTTGTCAGAAGCTGAATGTCTACTTCATGGATTTGGAGTGTGGAGCAAAAATAACCCTTTTCATTTTAACATATGTATTGGGATGCTTTAGGAATACTCAAGCCTAAAGATTCTTTAAAGTTAGATGGTAGTATAATAACAATATTTGCTAAGGACATGCTGTATTTAGCATGTACTATCTAATTTAATCAGGGCATTGGTGTTGTAATTATTAAGGTCATTTTTCAGCTAATGAAGATGATAAATTTCAGACTAGACAAATTAACTCCAAAGCCTGTGATCTTAACTGCTTGCTGTTCCATATTGACAGTTCTGAAGATGTGACTACAGGTCAGTCTTTCTCTCAAATTTTCTGTCACTTTTGACCCGGAATGGAATCCTAGGTGTAAACAACATTGCAGAAATGGAATCTTTAATATTGTAATGAGTTTAGAACTCTTAGACTATTCCCTCAGAAAAATCAACTTTCTGTAGAACTCTGCTTAATAACATTTCATATTTTGAAAAACATTTTGGCCCATTAGTTGAATCAATGAGGTAACAGTGGGGAGAAGAAAATGTTAAAAATGTGACTAGAGAGTAACCCTGCTTCCTCAGGGTGAGTTCTTCAATATCACAGTAGAATGGCTTTGCTATCTTCAGCTAAGCACATGGTTTGGAAATTAAATTTCACCAGACATATGAAAAGATGATCAGAAACAAAAATGTTTTTCATTCATCCATGAATTAGTGTATACTCTGTAAGTTGCAAGGAGAAGCTGTCGTTGGAAGCCTCAAGATGATAAGAGAAATTCCAGGATTAGTAAATGCTTAGGACAATCTCCTCCCTTTCTGTGAAATGACTTTATTGACAGCTGTCATGATCATGGTAAAGTTGACCAGAATAGACTTACAGGGGCAGCAACATTGAAAGCCTCTAGCACACCACACTCATTCATTCAGTTTCTGCCCCTGTATTGCTTCCCTGCCTAGTTCCAGGTTTTGTGTTATGTTCTAGCTTAGAGATGTGCTTTATAAGAAGATCATAGTTTGGCTATTGGGGTAATTGGAAGAGGCTGGGGAAAAATAATAAAGAATTATTTTACTGTGGAGAATGGTATAGTAAACTTTTGGATAAAACACAATTGAGGTAGAGACTCTTAAGGTGCCAAAAATGCCCCCTGGAGGAAGTGGCATTTGGGCTGGATTTCAGAGAATTAATGAGGTTTTTGTTTCTGACTGGATTCAGTGGAAAAGTCTCTATGGTTCCTTGGCTTCAAAGTTTTCTGACTTGCTTTCAAGCAGCTGTTGTTAGCCTTCTTTTATGATGTGTCTGCCTTTGAAATATCAAATTACTCATCAGAAAATACTTGTATATAAATTAAATTGTTCATATACACATTTATTTTCAGTTAATTTGAACATATAATTTGTAAATACAGCCATCTTATCATGGGCTACTAATATAATTGCTTGGCACCATGATGCTCAACAATATTTATGTGATTAGAAAATGGAAAATGCCATGACCAACTACCCACTTTAGGTCAAAAAATGCACAGGGCTAGACACTGTCCTGATCCATTCGCATTTCTATGACTGGCTCTTTGCGAGTCATACACAGGTAATTATTGTCCCTTCCTGAGTAAGTATAATTTTTTAAAGCTTTGTTCGTTCCTGTTTTGAGAAAGAAGTAATTAATATTTCAAGAGACTATCTGGCTGAGAATGGTGGTACATGCATGCAATCCCAATACTAGGGAGGGAATCACTGTCAGTTCAAGGGTAGCCTGGGCTATGCAGTGAGTTCCAGGTCAGCCTGAACCATATAGAGAACCCTGTCTAAAAAAACCAGCCAACCAACCCACCAACCAACCAACCAACCAACAACAAAAGACAAAAAAGTTTGTATTCATTTATTTATTTTCATAAGTACATTTTTGTAATACATAATGATTACATTTAATGTGGGGAATTGGTACTTATACATAATCCATCTTAATTTTTCTTTTTCCCCTACTATTCTCATCCCTCTCTGTTCCTTCCAACTCTTGGTCTTATTCCCATTTATAAAAGCTCATTTTTTAATTTATTTTTTTCTGTGTTCTTTCCCCCTATTACTTTCCTCCTCCATTTCTTGTTCTCATGTTTCAAAGATATACCATTGGTCCTGTGGATTAAACTAGCATCTCTGAGAAAGGATCATGGTACTGAATATGGCATGCTATGCTCTGAGTATTTATTTTGTGTCTCCAAACTCCTATGGTGAAATACTAACCCACAGGACAATATATTAGCATGAATAACATTAATACTTTTACAGAAAGGCCCAGGGAAGCTTGTTTAGCCCTCCTAATGTATGAAGCCACAGTGTGAGGTAGCATCAGTGAGCCAGGAAACAGTATTATACCAGGCATGAAATTTACCTTAATTTAGTAGTTTTAGCCTAAAGAACCATGAAAATAAATTTCTATTGTTTGTAAACTGACCAGTTGTTCTTATTTTGCCATAGCAGCCTGAATAGATGACAACATAGTTGGTAATATTATTTCTGGATATGCCCCTCACTTACACATATCTTAATTTTTTCCTGACTCTATTATTTCAAGTTTGACTTCTCTTTAACTTCCCATCCGAACAGTTTGTTGAACTGATGGACAACTTGACACTCATATCTTTCATCCATTTCACATCTCTATGTCTTGTCTTCTCCCTTCTGTTGTGATTCTTCTTTTAGATTTCTTATGTAGTGATCATCAAATTTAGCTGAGAACAGTCTTTTTTCTTGTGGGAAAGCTTCCCCACTGCTTATTTTGAACATTCTTGTCATGGCCTACTGACTGAACTCTGCTGCTCCTGCTTTTGTTACTGTGTTTTTGATAAAAGATGTCATGAGCAACTGTAACTATTTGTTATCTGTTATCTGTGGGGCACCTATAATCATCATTATTTATTTTTATAACTTATATGAATTTTTTCCATACCTGGCAGTTGTCAGCAGCACTGGTTTGCAGAATAACTGGAGTGAGACTTATACAATCTCTCCCAATACACATTAGTCAGTGGTCTTCCTATTATAAGTAATAGAAATCCAACTCCAGCTAGCTTAAGTAAGGATTTTTATTTCTGTCATTTTCTAGAACATTTTTGAAAAGTTTAAATTTTTTGTCACTTTACCCAGGGATTAAAACAATGGCATCAGATTTTTTTTTTGTCACACCTCTCAGATTTCCCTTCTTATTGGATCATTTTCTGGTAGATATTTCCCATACAGTACAAACAAAATGGCTGCCGACTACTCAGAGCTTCCATTTTGCTCACATGGATGTCAAAGAGCACACTGATGGGACAGCTCTGGACAGGTTTCTGGGCATGAATCTGAATAAGATCTAATTTGGATTCCATGCCAACACATCAGAATGTACTTTCCCAAAATATGAAGGATTGTTCATTAAGGAGTGTTCATCAAATGCCATTAAGAAATGATACAAAAGTTCTCTCTGTCCCCCCTCCATTGTGCTTTGTGCAACAATAGCACAGTCATACAGAGTAAAAAACTATTCTGCATCTTCTGACTACAAAAAACAACAAGGTTACTCACTGAAAGCTTTAGACTTACACTCTGCAGATAGTGCCAGTAGACTGTTTTGACAAAGGCTATAATTGACCTGTCTCTGTCATTTACTTGCCTTTTTCTAAGATGCTATGCCTGGAAGCTCAAAGTCCCTTTTCCACTGATGTGTTACTCTCCTAAAAATGTACTGTTCTTTGCTAAAGATACTCTGCGTGACCCCCATAAGTACTGTATATGACATAGATGCTAATAAGATTCATGAGATTCAGGTTTTCTTTTTCTTTTAATCTGTTTTGTGCAATTAAGATATGTTCCAATTCATAACATTTGAGTGTTACTATCTCATGCCTATACCACGACACCACCACTGTCACCAGTGTGCCTGGTTTCTCTGTATAATCCATCCCATATTAGGTTCACTATTTCATTTGAGAGGTTTCATTCCTAAAACTAGGGGTGGATATTCTGCAAAATATAATGGTGAGAAAAAGGTACTTGTCCGCTACAACCTTATAAATGATTGGGTAATAATTTTAACTCAGTTCTATATAATTCTAGAACATTAATATGAAGATATGGTCATCCATTCATTCAATGGATATCTTTCAAGGTTAAGGCATGTAATGATGAACTGAAAGAAAATGTGTACACCATGGGGTGCTTACATTCTAGGTTAAGGCAGAAAATAAAGTACTGAAAGATGGCATACCATAATTTCAGGGAGTGTTAAGTTCTATAAAGAGCTTGGCTGGGCAAGTGGTTATGTTGATAGCTAGTGAGGTGAAGGAAAGGAATGAATGCATGAAGTTGAGAACTATTGGAAAATCCAGGGTAGAACATCTTCTAAAGTGGACGGCAAGGCCTTTAGGATATGACGTATGTAGACTGAAGTATCTTTTTACCAAATTTTTCTCTTTATCCTAGTCCTAGATTTCAAATATCTGAAATTTTGTCTGCTGGCTTCTTAGTAAATCTGGAATTGTGACTACGACCTGGCTTCTTAATTTGTGCCCCTGGAAATATCATGTAATCATGATGAGTGATGCATATTTGATGATCATTATCAGAAATCGGTGTTTTGCTTCACTGTTTCTATACTGTTCTTTCTTCCTGTATTATCTGATTATGGTACCTGTGTTTTTTATACAAAATATTTCTTTGTTCAGCTAAAAATTGTACCATGGGTTTGCCAGGCATTTAAAGCTAATCCTTCTGTGCTAAGTGCTTTTTGCTTGATTAATGCCTTAGGCTATTGGGACAAGTATTGCAGAAGGAAGGAGCATATTATATTTTGTGTCTAGATGTCCTTGCAAATCCTCATGTGGTCGTAGGACTTTTTAGGAGGTGTCTGAATTGATTTGTAGTTCAATGCTGGGATTAAGGATGAGTGATTGCTGGGTCAGTCCACTGATCAGATGGACATTGCCCTAATCCTGCTGGACTGGATGAAATACAAAGGGCAGAAAGAGGCTTGTCTTTTGGTCTCTCTCACTGATTTTGTTACTCTCTTCCACCATGAACTGCTGCCCCCACTGCCATGAGCCTCCCTGCCTTGGAACCAGTCAGTTGTAGACTGAAACCTCTACAACTTGTGAGTGAAATAAACCTTTCCCCTTTTAACCTTGGGCCTCTCAGTAACAAGAAAAAAGAATAAAGCAGCATGGATATGTTTGATGAGGGAAAGTGTAGATGTGTTGAGGCCTGCTTTTGATCTGTAGTGGCACCCAAAGGCTCAGACTTTAAAGGTTCAGTTCCCAGCTTGGCACTTCTATGAAGTGGTGGGGACATCAAGGTAAAGGTCGTGTGATCTGTGAGCACTGTGGATGTGCCCTTGCAGAAGATATGGGAACCCTGGCCAGTCCATTTTTCTGTCCCCTTTATGACTGTAATGTGAACAGCTTAGCTGTACCATGCGCTCCCCACCACGACGTGCTGCTTTGCCACAGACCCAGTGCAAGGGGGCTGATGGATCATCAACTAGGACTGCTGAAACTGAACCGAAATGAACCTTTTCTCTTTAGAAAGTAGTCATCTCAAGCATTTATTATGGCAATGGAAAGCTGTTTAATACAAGGCCTTTTCTTTTACACATGACTTTGGTTTTCTGCACATTTCTCTTCCCTCCTTTAATTTGCATTTTATCTTATCTGTGACGTAATATATTTAAGTGAGCTTAGCTTGGGCTCTGGTCTCCAGAATCTGCCCTGGGTTGACTAGTTAATTTGCTACTTATGAGTACTTCCACTCGGTTTTCTTGTTTGCATTGTAAGGACAGGATGCTCAGGGATGTTGAGGGCACTATGATAATGTTTATAAAGCCCTTAGCGCAGCCTGGTCACATCCTAAGGAAATAACCAACAAACTCTCGCTAAAGTGGTACCACATCCCTAACTTAGGAAACTATATAGATCATGTTATGGTTTGTGTCTAGTTGTCCCCCCAAAGGACCAGAAGACCAGGGCGGGGCTTAAAGGGCGGAGCCAGAGGACCAGGGCGGGGCTTGAAGGGCGGAGCCAGAGAGGAGAGAACGGTTACCATGGCAGCATGCGTTGTTCTGCTCCCCGTCCCCCTCCCCAGGCATGCAGCTTCTCTTAGAGGTGTGGAGTGCATCATCCTGGAAACCTGCAGTGCCCAACTTCTCCTCTAGACCCTGTAGCGTTGGGCGGTCGTGTCTGTGATTGAGGCCACCTAGGGCAGGTAGGAGATGTTTGGAGAAGACAGAGGCACTGACCTTCTGTCCTGAGGAAATAAGGCTCCAAAATCTGCTACGTAATTGGGGGTGCTTTAAAATGTGAAACGTCCAGTAACTAACTATAAGCTAAATAAACTTTTCCTTCCCTCATTTTGAGTGTCCCAGCAATGAGAGAAGAGTAACTAATACAGATCACTATATTTATATTCATAAAATTAAAATACAAAGAAAAGGATTTAAAATCTCTGATACTGACAGCGGGAGGGGGGATGTGGTCATCCTTCCATTCCCAGAGAGCTATGGAAATAGAAGAGCTAATATAAATATATTCCTGAAGTGGGTTTGAATGTAAATCTCTTTGACTCTAAGAAATAGGCTCAGGGCTCTCTCCAGGCCACTTTCAGTCCTTGAAAACTAAAGAAAATATTAGAATTACAATTTACTAGAATGAACATAAAGAAGCACACAGACTGTCTCTATTGCCATTCAAAATGGACATTTTAAGATTATTTTGAAAATTTTAGAGTAAATATGTCAGTACTTTAATACTGCATTTGGAAGGCTTTCAAGTTGACAGTGTCTAAAGCTTTTTAAGCTTTTAAATTATTTGAATTAGTCTTTTAAATGGTTTTCATATGTATATAAGTATGTATGTGTATATATGTGTGTAGACATGATAAAGATCAATTTATTAAGTAAATACTTTAAGTGAAATTGTATTTACATTTGATAATGTTTCATAAACATATATTTATAAATTATAAATCATGTGCAATTTCTTTCAATCTTTTTATAATTATAAAAATCTATAAATTAAACCACTAAAACAAAATATCATATTAGTAGCCTTTTTATTTATTTATTTTTATTTTTCATAATTTTATTGATAAACAAATAGCAATTAGACAGTTTCAAATCAAATCGC
>NDGM011128998.1:0-24579 GCA_002564305.1 Octomys mimax | reverse complement strand
AGAGTAGCTCCAGTCTTACACAATCGCTGTGGAAATTCAAAGTAGTTCACATAAAAAAACATGGTATAAAAGCTGGAATACAGCTGATACTGAAAATTAACTGACACATAGCTGTTAAAACTTCCACTTTAGGCTATGAGCAAAGTTTATGAAAACTAACTCAGTTTTCATATAAAACTATACTTTCTCATCAGAAAATCCTAGCCTGGAAAATCTACAACACATTCTTTTTATGTGCATAAGGAAAAGGTGACTGTTCTTTAAATAGATGTCAAAGATCATGATGAAATTTGGAGCCAAAAACACTAATGTCACCATGCATTAATTTGCCACAAACTCTTTTGAAGATGAAACACAACCTATTTTCTTGCAGAGAACTGGAAACATAAGAGACAGGAGAGAGTCAATTTTCTCCCAGTAGCATTCTTCTTTGTGGACATTCTCAGCCCAGGCAAATCACCTGTTTGAAATTTAATGTCTGAAGAATATTAATATATCAAACACGCACCTTTCCTTTCATGCAGTGGCTCCACTTCTAGAAGCTTATCCTACAGAAGTATGTACAAACACATGATAGATTTAACTACAGCATATTCTATGAAAAGGTTTTGATAACTAAAAATTGGAATCATCTCAAACCCAACAATAGGAACATCATTAAATAAATAACTAAACTTCATGAGCACTTCACACCACAGCAGGATACCATATATTAAAAATTAATGTATCCATGGATAAATTCATGGGAGAGCTAAGATGTAGGACATGAAAAAGCAAGTAGGCAGTTAAAAATGAATATTCATATACACATATTTCTCTATTTGCATGGCCAAGTCGCAGAAGGATGCATTAAGAATCTGTTGATAGTGGTTATCTATGAGAAGAATGATGAAATTAAAAGGAACAAGAGAATGAAAGAACTTCAATTTCATTTCATACACTTCTGAAGTACTTGAATTTTTTTATACCTTGTGCATGTTTATTTCACTTAAAAAATGCTTTATATTTCCAAGCTGTCAGTTCAAAAGCCAAATTGCATCATCAAATTATAATTAACACTGAGCTAAAAAGAAGTCTAAGGAAATTAAAATGAGGCCTTTCTTGAAAATCTTGACAAACTTCACAATTATGGCAAGAATGCTCTTAACACATTTCTTTTTCTTACAAATAAGTGAGTTCACCATCAGCTACCTGTCTTCATTATATGTGGTATATAAGATAGCAGAGATTAAGACCTGTTTGTGGAGACACAGTTGTATTTGAACATAGACTCCACGGGACTGTATGTTGGCACAGAGTGAAATCTAAGGCCAAATCTGGCTTTCCATCTGCTTTGAATGACTTGTGACCTAGGGATGATTTTCACAGCTTTAAGTAGTTTTAAAAAATGAAACAAAATTTCATAACACATGAAAATGTTATAAAATCTAAATTTGTTTCCACAAGTGAAATTTTATTGTACTGCTGCTGTACATACTCATTTGCATATTATCTATCTGCTACCACCCTAAAAGGCAGACTGGTATTATTACAACAGAGAGTATCGTTGGACCCCAAAGCCTAGAATATTTACTAGTTCATCTTTTAAAGAAAAGTTTGCTGATGTTTGCTCTCCGCAACTGACCTGAGCCTCATTTTCCTTACCTGTAAAATAGGTACAGTAATAGCCCAATTTTACAAAAAAAAAAAAAAATTGGGAAGGTTGAATATAATGAGTGAAGTGCTCAGCCTTCACTGGGATTTTAAATATTATTTTCCTTCTTTAGCAGTTAAATCAAAGTTAACAACTGGCAGAATGTCATTTTTATTTCTTTGAGCATTTGTAATGGTATATAAAATAATGTACCTTCCAGTCAGTGGTGCCTGAGACAAGATGAAAGAGGCAGTGCCTGAGCCAGGCTGGTTACCTAATACTGTTGACTATAAGCACGACTCTCACTGCCTGCATGACCCCACATTAACTGGACTGCACGTGATAATCCTACTCAGGCAATAATCAGGAGTCTTCTTAGTGACTATCACCCTCTGGCAGAGCCAGCCTGTCCAGGTGACGTGCACAGCTCATTCCCAAAAGCTGCTTGGGACCTCACTGCACAGCCTGCTGCTGCTCCTTCCACTACACTGCCCTGCTTTCTGAACCAGCACAGCTGCTTGCTCCAGTGTACAGAGCCCTGGAAGGATGAATCTTTCCAAAGGTCCTCAGGTGGACACATACATGGAATACTCAGGATGAGGCTGCAGGATGCTGCAGGGAAAGGAGAAGAACCAAAGCATATAAAAGAGAATATATAGGTCACTCCATGACTACCACAGCAAGCACATGCTCTGTGCTTGGTTATTTACTAACAGTGTGTAAATCATATTCATTCACACTAGCTCATCACAGACTCCTCCAATAGCTCTGTGGGTTTGATACATAATCCCTACTCGACAGACCCACAGAAGTCATGGTCCATATTTCAGGTGCCAGCTATGAACAAAACATCACAAGAAATCAAAACCTCATCTTCTTTCCATTTAACTCATGGTTCTTGATTTTTAGCATGCACCATAGTGGCCAGAGAGCTTGTTCCAACACAGAAAACTCCTGGGCTCATCCACAGTCCCTAGTCGATCAGATTTGAGGTGATCTGGGTAATCTGCATCAGTTCTCAAGTGATACTCATAGCGCTGTCTGAGGTTCACACCTTGGAAACCTATGAGTTATATACTTGAGCCCCTGAAAAGTTAAAGCCCTTATCACTCCTACCTTTCCCCAAACAAATATTATTGTCTTTACAGGGCTGACCACAAGATCAGGAGCCAAGGGCCTGCAAACTAGTCCTGACTGATCAGTAATCAGCAGGGAAGATTTTGGCAAATAATTTCTCTCCTCCAGCCCTAGTTTTTCCTCTGTTAAGTAGAAGGACAAATTAGGTGGTCTCCAATAATCTTTCTTCAGGACAACAAGGTGGATGTTGCCAAAACTAACAGAGCAGCCTCCCTGCAGGTGCTGTCACCATCACCCGTGCAGCTCCTACAAGGGATGCTCTCAGCAATGACAGAGTCACAGAAAACATACCTGGTGAGACTGCATTAGTAGGTGGCAGTGGAGTGCTGTTCTCGACTGGCTGTAGATGGTTGTATGGCATTGAATTTCAGGCAGTAAATAGGTTTGAATAGTTGAAGAGAAGACAATGGGTGACTACTCAAGGTATACTATCCCTCCTAAAAGATCTCTTACTTTCCCTTGGGTTGTCCTAAATCAGACAGAGGCTTCTTCCTGCTCTGTACATTCTCACAAGCTCCTTCTCTCCTGGTTTTCACCGCTTTAAAAGCCTAATTATTGTTGTACTTCAAAAGCTTCAATCAGGAATACCATGATGTATGACTTCACTTCTACTATGTTTAATGTGAAGGTGAGTCTAATCTGGTCTAAAGTCTTCCTTGGGTAAGTAGTATACAAACTGAGACCTCAGAATGAATTACAGGGCTTGGACATGGATCATTGGTAGAGTCCTTGCCTTGCATGCACAAGGCCCTGGGTTTAAGCCCCAGCACCATCAAAATATTAATAATAAGAATAATGATATTAGAAAGACAATGAATTACTTAGGCCAGTTGAAGGGGACTGAGAATGTATGGAGAACCTGGACGACTAGCTATGCACTAATCCTGACAATCTTAAATAGTAAGTCTTAAAAGAACAAACAGCTGAGAGATGAAGCATCTGTAATTCATGTTCCTACCCTATTGTCCTCAAATATTATCAGGAAATTTCCAATGAATGATAATTTTTCATTTAGTAAAATTGAAGAATCAAATCTATGCAGGATAATAGAGTCCTGAGAAAAATGGACTAGAGTAAAACTGTGGATAGTAGAGTCAGAAACCCAACACAACCTCTGAGAATATTCTACAGAAAAGTTCCTGCAGTATGGTTAACCAAGTCCCATATCTGACATTCTCAGGCTTCACAACTCCCCTGCTTTCTAATCCTGGAGTTTGAATATCTTGGAGGCAAGAACAATCCCTCTCCATTTTCCTCCAGAGCACAGCTCCATGTTGACCAGAAGTAAATACTAGGCATACAATTGGCAAATACATCATAATCTTTTTAGTGTATTTAGTACAGGGTCTATAGGGTCTGAAGTGTCTCACTATATAGATCAGACTCATAGTGATTCTCCTGTTTTCAGCCTCCCAAGCACTGGAATTATAGACATGCACCACCAAGCCCAGTCTCATTAGCCATCTCAGTGTGCCCCAGGGGTGGGGCCAGCCCTGGACACCAAGGATAGAACCCCAGCCACTGTTCTCTGCCTAAGCAGCTGCTTTAGTGCGCTGAACTATCTGGCCAGCCCTCATCATAATCCGTTTTTGAGAGTTGTAGGCTCTTTTCTTTGGTGTTTAAGATAGCATGATTAAACTGCATTTAATCTGGCATATACTTCAGATTTTGCAAACAAAATGCACTGAGTCGGATGACAGAAATTTCTAAGAGCATATCCTATAGGGCTGCAGCAGACAGTTGGTGATCACGACTCTGCTTTGGAAAGCAGGACAAGAGGCAATGGCAGGGCTTGGAGTTTTTTGGGTTTTTGTTTTGTTTTGTTTTGTTTTATTTCAAGGACAAGGCTAGGCCAATGACCCTGGAGGTACTTAGTAAGTACTGTGTAAAAATGTCAGTCTTCCAAGTGTGTCTTTATTTACCCATCTTCCTCCTAACTCAAATATCTGATGATTAATCAAAAACATTTCAAGATAGAAGACCCTAAGCTTTCTATGTGAGTTTCACACTAAGAAACTGCACCGCATTTGGAAATGTATGCCTATATCTGGAACTCTAACAAAACAAAAGATGGTGCCAGGGCCATTTATTCTCCTACCATTCTTTCAAAATTAACAGAATCTACTCCAAAGGAACAGGTCAGTTCCAAATTCATGAAAGTGAAGCTTTAAACTGACTGTAGGTGTCTATTATTTTTCTTTATTAGGAACTTACAATATCCAGCTATTGCGTCTTTCTTGACCCTTTGTATCTGCAATCAGTGCAGCCTTGACTGCACGCTTGTACCCCACATTCCTATTAGCGAGCCTTAGAAAGCTGCAGAGCTGTGACTTGGCAAAGTGAGCACACCTCAGAGGCAGTGGCGAGAGGATGGTGGGGGAAATCCTATGAGAAATCACTTCAAAAAATAAATTATCACCTCTCAACAGATCTGCCTTCTCCCAGAACTATATAAACTCAAGGTCAGAAGCAATGTCAGAGGCACCTATGCCAATCCAATGCACAACTTTCCCATGGTCATCCACTCTCACATGGACACATCTCAGGGATGTGTCCCACTCTAACACATCCCTACAGGCTCCTGCTATGAAAATCAACATATAGGCCAAGCCTAACCCCATCCTTTCTCAACTCCAACTCATTGGCCCCAGAACTATTCTCCAGAGACAAACATCATCAGTGCTGTCTCAACAGGCACCCCAACAAATATCCAAGCACTGGATATGGAGCCCCTTAACACTTCCTATGCTATGCTGGCTGATACTGAGGCCTGCCTACCTTCCTGGCCTTCTGTCACCCCACTATTCCTTAAAGAGCTATAAATAAGGCACCTGAAGTCATTTTGGGATGAAGAAATCTGGGCCTCGCTATGTTAACAGGATAATGAGTATTCACCCTAACCTGATGGTATAATTTTATCATCACAAACTGGGACTTTCTCCTGCTTCCTAATCACTGAGAGAAACAGTGACTCAGGATGACCTCTGGAAAAGCAACACTCATAATTATTAGCATACGCCTGCCAACATTTGTATGGCTTATATCCAAAAATGATATTATCAATAATTTATCTTATTTGGATCAGCGAGAATAGATGGGGCTGAAAAGTAGGTGCTCTGCATTTCCATTGTGATTGTAATGACTGTTTCATAACACTTGCTTCAAGAGAAATCTAAAATAAACCCGGTGTGGTGATGCATGGCTGTGATGGCAGCACACGGAAAGACTCAGACGGGAGAGTCACAAGTTCAATCTGCACAACTTAGCAAGACTTGACTCAAAATCAAGCAGTCAGTCAGTCATTTGGTCAGTCTGGAGGTGTAGCTCAGTACAGATCCTGAGTTCAATTCCCAGCACCACTGAAAACTACACATGTATACAAAGCAGTATTCCTGTACCTATGTATGCACTGCTGAAATATGTCTCAATTCTTTTATCATGAGGAGATTTTGTGTTCACACAACGCCCATATTACTGCCATGGGGCCTACATTAGTCACCTACTACCACTGTGCTGCCCGTACCACCTCTCTAGGGAAAAGCGCGGATGCTCTGAGTCAGCCTTGTCCTAGGAGGCTGAACAGGCCCACAGCCCTGGAGTACAGGAAGGATGATGGATTCCAGGATTAATGTTCTGGATTGGGGTCTGCATAGCTGACTGGGACTGGCTCTGCCTGCCACTTGGCTGAAAATGGAGACGTACTTGCTTCCACTAATTGGCAGCACACATCATCTGAGCTCCTTCTGTCTGCTAGGAAGAGCCCAGAGCTCTCTGTTCTCAATGCTAAGCAGTTACCAGAAACAAAGCAATCAGAACATTGCCCGGTGGAGAGGCAAGCCAACCATTCTTCCTGGCACTGTCAACCTTACCCAGATATCAAGGTAGAGCTTTAGAAGACTGTGTGCTCCATATTGGATTAATTTCTAGAACTGGTGTTTGGCACCAAGCACTCCTGCATGCTGAGATGTGTAGAGAAAGTCCCGTGTCACTGTGGACCCTGGAGTGAATGAGGCCCACTCTCACACCCCCTCTCTGAGAACCTATGGGGAGGCATCACTGGTCTCAGTACCAGGAGCACCTATGGGGCTTCTAGGGAACTGCCTGGCTTTGTGTTCTGGGGACACAAGATTAAATAGCTAGAAGCTGTGGGCCCAGTTCTAGAAGTGCACAGAACATTTCTATGTGTGCCTTTGAGTGCTATCTTTGCAGTAGCTTTCTTTACTAATTTTTTCTTTATACTCAAAGACCGTCATCTGTTCATTTTTTCACTTCGATACGTCTGTACGCTACCTTCTGCTGAATGAGAGAAAGGAAATTGAAAAGTAATGATATGTCAGACTACCAAGCATTTGGTTACAGATCTGAGAACAACTGAGTGACATTTCAAGTAAGTTCCCCCAGGGAAAGGGAACACACCCTAAAGTGGATGTGGGACAAGGAGGGAAGACCCTGACTGCCACATCCTGCAGGGATGGGGGCAGAGTAGAGGGTAGAAACCCAAGGGGAATGGGCCCTTTGGGAAAACTCAGGGTTGGAATGTCACAAGGCTCCAGGGCACTTAGAGGACAATTTTTTTTTTTTTTACCCTAACTGGGGATTTTCTTGCCTTAGGGAAGAGTGCACCTGACATTTTCTACCTCCTCTGATGCTTTCTACCAAAATCTTCAAAGCTACAGGAGAGTAGGAGCAGCAGGTGGCCATCTGTACCTCTCATCGCCCAGAGAAGGGCCCCTCTGGCTGGCCTATGCCCAGGCTCGACGCCCCTCTGCCCATCAGTGTTTGCAGATCCCCAGCCCCTGCCCAGGTGCCTCGGGCACCAGCACATGTTTATTTTTATTGGCATACTTTACATAGGCATAATGATCACATTTATCATAGGGAATTTGTACTTGTGCAGGATCTATCTTGGTGCCTCTTTTTTATCCATTCCCCTCCCCACTTCAACCCTTCTTCCCCTCCTTATTCACAAATGGAAACAGCCTTGTTTCCATTTTTTTTCTTTTTCTCTGTTTATCTTGTCCCTTCCTTTTTCCCCATTCTTTCTCCTGTTCCCCTTCCCTTTTCAACATTTTCTTTCCCTTTCCTGATATCTATTGTACATTTTTGGTCCATATTTACACTTTCAGCTTCTCATAGCAGAGAAACAATATATGATTTAAACATGTGTCTAATTTATTTCACTTAAGAGTATGGTGTCAAGGTCTATCCATTTAGCTATAAATGTCTCAAGTTTACACTTCTTATGTATGGCAGAGCAGTACTCCATTATATAAGGAAAACCAATTTTTTTTCATTCTTTCATCAGTTGTTGGAAACAACCTTGAGCTGTTTCCAAGCTTTAGCCATTCTAAACTGAGCTGCTATAAACATGGCTATGCATATATTGCTATAATATTATGTTTTTAATTCTTTTGTGAAGATGCTAAGAGAAATAGCTGGGCCAAATGGAACCTCTAGTTCTAGTTTTTTGAGGAATCTCTACACTGATTTCCACAGTGGCTGTACCAGTCTACATGCCCACCAACAGTGGAGAAGGTTTCCTTTTCCCCCACAGCGCCACCAGCATTTGCTATTGCTTGATTTCTTGACAATAGCCAGTCTTTCTGGAGTGAGAGGGATCTCAGTGTTGTTTTTGTAGGAATTATAAACATCAGAGAAAGGGCCTGAGATTTGGTTCCACATACTGATATATAACAACACAAGGAAGAGGAGGAAGAAGGAAGTGGGTCCCTGACACCCAGAAATGATCTGATGTGAGAACTGAAACCCAGGGGAGAGCACAAAGGGGCACCTTGATGTGGAAAGAGGAGGTGACAAGTGGTACTTTTTTTTCCCTTGAGCCCTGGCTCACTGCCCTATAGGTGCACATCAAACCTGCAGACCAATGGGGATGACTGGTGACCCCAGTATGTTTCCAAATCCCAGCAACACCATACTCCTTGCATGTTCTCTGTGTGCATGCATGCATGAGTGGATGAGAGTGGATGAGAGCATGGCTCTGCATGTAGGTGTGCCTGAGTGCAGGGGAGTGTGCATGTCTATGTGAACTGGAGGGCACAGGACTATGCATATACATGGCAGCATGGGTGTGTGCGTGCGTGTGCATGAGGGTGTGGGAATATCCTGTGAATGGGCATGAGAGCACGGGTCTGTGCATGTGTAAGAGGGCACTCAGGTGTGTGTCCATGAGGACATGAGAAGTTGTGTGTGCATATTTGTGTGTATAAGGACATGCACATTTGTGCATGCATGTGTGTGTGTGTGTGTGTGTGTGTGTGCGCGCAGACAGGCACAATTTCTTTCCCCTTTACTGAGACTGAAACACTCTAACTTAAAGTGATACAGGAAGCCACATGGAAACAGCACTTACAACCAGGCAAGCAGCCTGCCCCGGACTCAGGTTTGGCATCTGAGCTCTCACACTAATATCAAGGAGTCTTAAGCCATCTGGCCTCACAAGACAGAAAGGAGAATATCTGAGGCAATGCATTCCCAGCTCTGCTGGATGCTGCCTCCACTTCACTCCCAGACACTGCAAAGAAACCTGAGGTCCGGCCAGTCTGGCCTAGTCCTCATGACCAGCTGCTGTCCCAGCCCAACTCCCCATGCACTGCACTCAGTCCCCATCACTGTTTATGATTCTGCTTGAGGGGCACAGCAAGTACTGATCAGAATACGTCTTCAAAGGCAAATGCATAAAGGGCAAAATCTCAGCAGTGTATCATATTTTCTTCACATATCTTCATTTATGTTTTTGCTGGGCTTTTAGAACACTGGCGATTGAACCAGAGTTTGCTCTGAGCTAAATCTCTAACCAGTTCTAACTTTTTTATAATGAGATATAGTCTCACTAAGTCCTTAAGATGCCCTGGCTGGACTTGAACTTGCAATCTTGCTGCCTCAGGCTCTCAGAGTGAAGAGATTTCAGACATGCACCAGCACCCCCAGCTGATACATATATTTTAAAAAGAAGCACCCTATTTGCTGTGTGTCTTCCCAAGGCTCAGATGTTGAAATTCGCACGCCCATTGAGATAATTAGGGGGTGGGACAATTGGGAGCTGATTAGATGGGAATGCTTATTAATAGCAACAGTGCCTTTATAAAAGGGACCCCAGAGAATTCTCTTGGTCTCTTTGCACCTCATGAAGGCACAGGACAAGATTGCCATCTATAACCCAGAGGCAGGTTCTCAACAGAACCCAACTTGATCCAGACTTGCAGCCCCCTGGACCATAAGAAATGTCTCTTGTTCATGAATTACTCCGTGTATGGCATCTTGTGTAGCCACACAGACTGACTAAAGAATTGTTAAGCTTCCATTCCATAGCACTGACTGATGAGTATCAAAACACACTTCTTCCCTTCACACGCCATTCCTCCCAGGCCTCCTCCTCCTATATCCCCATCTTTGCACAGGCCTCCCTCCAGGATCCTTTTCCTGACCTTCACCAGGAACTGCTGATACTCTCTTGATGGAGCCCCCTCTGCAAGCTCTGGCCAGGGAACAACAGACATGTCGTTCTTGGGCTGGTTCTATTCCATGTGTTCTTCTGTCAGCTATATAAACAATAACCAGCTCAGCACTCACTATGTGGCCAGCAAAAGATTTTTTTAATAAGTCATAGATCAATTGCTCACACTATAATAAATCAGGAGCATCAAAAAGTGATAACATCCTTCCAAATCTAAGACTCAAAAACAAAACTATAGTCCTCCAACAGCATTATTTACATCTTACAGATAAGTTAGATATTTGACTTGATACACGCTTCTAGTACAGGGGGAAGGAGTGAACTGAGCAGTCACTGACAGTGCAGTGGCCGGGGCCTTCCCAACGCACCACACCTCCTCTCCTCCCAGGGGCCACTGGGCAGAGTATACATGCAATAGCTTTCCAGCCATGACCTGAGGCATACTACAAGCAAAGCCCGTGACAAATCAAAACCCTCTTCCTTTGGCACGAAAGGGGTAGGGAGCAGTAGATTTCCTCCGTTTTCTTCTACTAGCCACTTCCCTACTGTAGAAATGCTTTAATCCACTCTATACTGCCCAATAAGAAAAATGTAAGCAGTATTATTGATCAACTTTAAAATTCACCTGTTTTTTTCCCTATTGAGAATTTACCCAAGGCAAAGATGGTTCATCAGGAATCCACAAATACAGTATAATTAATTCAAGAGTTGTTGTTCTACCTGGCAGGTGGACGGACAGCAGAGATTTTTTTCCCACTTTTATAAAATTAACACCTCCTTTTATGATTTTGGGGAAAGGTAATAAACATGTCTTCAAAACAGATTTGATTATGCTAAAGGAAGTTCTTAAATACATGCACAGAAAGCCACAGTGCCCCATAATTTCAAGTTGAATTTTACCACCCTCATGAGACTCTATTATTCTATGTAAAGGGCAGACTAAAACCCACTGTGGCTTTTGCTTCCTGGTGCAGGTCACAAGGTGAGAGCACTCTTAAGAATCCCAGGGAAAGCCAGAACATAACACTCACATGCCCCCAACCCACACTCAGCAAGGATATGGGACCTCTGCAGTCATATTGAAGAAGGCTGACTGATCTGGGAAGAGCTGCCATTCATTAAGAATGTACCACCGACCAACTCATCAGCCTTTCACATGCCACATTGGTCTTCATAAAGACCTACAAGATAGGTGTCCCCACCCCACTCTGAGACAAGAATATACAGGGCAGATAACTCCAACATTCAAGCATAGGCAGCAGGTAGTGAGAAAGCCAAGACATGACCTGGAGACCTGCTCCTCCCTCACACTGTCGCCATTTCCTACACACAGGAGTCCCTAAGGAGAGAATCTGTCTCCTACTTTGGTATTTTTCTGTTTTCATTGAGTCTCCCTCCCCACTGTAATGGTTAAAAGGTCCATTTAACTCCATTTGTTTTATTCAAGTTACATCCATACCTCATTGGTCAAACAGTAACCTTTGAAAGAAGAGGGTGATGCTTCCTTTTTTTTAAATTTTCCCTCCCCTTTTTGGAGAAAACATGAACTGAAACCCATTAGTAATGTGCAGTTACTAATCCCAGATGGCAAGGGTTTCTGGAACCAGCAATGCCATGCCTTTTATGGCACAGATGGGCAAACTGAAGTCAAGAAAAACAATATAATTTGCCCAAAGTTGCTCGCTTTAATAGTGGCAGAACCATGTCCCACTTGGCCTTGCTGGATATGTCTCTCTGAGGACCAAGGCAAGAGTCAGGCACTGTGTTAGTAATGAAAAGCAGCCCCACAGCAAAATAAATGAGGATAGCAGATATTGTCCATCATGGAGGTATAACTAAGTAAATGATGACATATTAGTAGACTAGCACAATATAAAAGAATGATCTAGAAGGTATAAATAGGTATCAAACAGGTGTCAAACAGAAAACTCCAGACACAATTTGGTCGAGTATTTATTAGTACCTGTTTGTATTCCATAACATTACAATCTTTATGGAGAGTAGTATAAATATGTAACACTTCTTGATTCTTCTTCCCCTTTCTATGTTGAACACAACAAGTTAAGGAAAGAAACAATAATTTCTACTACAAAACACAATTTAGTACAACATTGTTTGTGGACATGCACATATGACATTAAAATATCCAAACATAGATAAAGTCAATTAATGCTCTCATCACCCTTACAGAAAAGCAAAAGGACTAAGAAGGGTCCCACAGGATTTTAATCTTGCACATTTGATGTTTTATTTCTCTAAAACAAGCAAACAGAAGCAAAAATGAAAAGGGAAACTTTTAACTTGACCTGACTTCAAAGCAGAGAGACTGAGTTAAAGCAGGGGCAAACTAATATTTGAATTCATGCTTTTCTGTTTCTTTCCTTATAGAATTGAGTAGGAAAGAAAAATCAGTATGTCAAAACTATTTTGAATAGTTAACAATTTTCTTGTCAGAATCAACATTGTAAAAAGATGACAGAGGGGAGAGGGGACAGTTTGGCTGGAGCAGAGTATAGGCATTTAGGGCAGGGACTGGTGAAAAGGACAGTTGCTATAGTAGAGAAAAGATCTTCCTAAATTACATGAAGGAGACAGGAAGAGGGAGGAACGAATGTCACCAAACATGAGGGAACAAGAACAGTGACGTGCATCTCACAAACCAGGCTACCTGTCCAAAAATCAGCAGCTTCAGGGATCAGAGGCCAGTGGATCCTTAAAAAAAACAAAAATTTTTCAAAGTCCTATCAATGCAAATCAGACTCTCTTAAGAAGAGTTAAATTCTACATCATAAGGAAAAACTACAGGAGTTCAAGATCCACATTAAGCCTATTGTGTAAAATCTCAGGTTCAACTAGAGTGAAAAAAAAAATGTTCTAAAGAACAATTATAGAAATAGACAGTCTGGCCTCCCCACACTCGCTTTAAAGCTCTGTCAAACACCAATGCTGAGGTAATCCACTGGGCACTGGTTCCACAAATGCAGCTGGAACACTGGAAGAACTTGCTCCTTTTGAGTAGTAGAAATTTCGCCTCCAAACAGTTCAGGGCTTTGGTCAGGATTTGTGTTTGTCAGGATGTTGGTATAACAGATTGGGAGCCAAAGGGCAAGGGTTTTCTTCTATTCAGGTGAACAGCATGAGGGAAAGAGGCCCTGGACTTTTGGGGCTTTATTTTTATCTGGAGATCAATTTCTACAAGTTCCTATTCTGCTCCAAAGAGCACCAGCATCAGCTGAGGGTTAGTGGCAGCTAGGCTGCTGGGGAAGAATGATTAGTATTCACTGCAGAAGGAAAAAGTATTATCCTTAAAGCCAATGGCTATGTGCTGTACTCGCTGCAGAACGTTCATTTATTCCACTTTACGGGGGCCCACTTGGCCTAGATAGTTCCATGCCAAATCTCTTCAGCCGTTTCTCCTAACGTGACGTGTCTCATCCAATGAAGCCTCATGCCAAGTAAATCAGAGAGTTGCTTCCAAAGCGCAGCACAGCTATAGCAGAGGCCTAAATTCATCCGTGTTCTGTCACTTTGCGACATTTTAATATCATCAGAAAGCCATTCTAAAGGAAAATAGTGATTATATACATAAACTGCCCTTGCCATCCCCCAGTACAACAACAATGTTTTCTTCTTATTTAGCAAACATACTGAAAATAAGCTTCAGGTTTCATTTTCAAAAGGGACTAACAGGGAGTTTAAACTAACTGGTGAGAATCCGCTTGTGTTTTGTTTACCCCCCGCTCTGTGAATCCTCAAAGTAATCTCTCTCGTTATTTTATGGTGACAATGTAGTTCAGTACATTTTTATCTTTCTTTCCCTTCTCCTCCCTCCCATAATCTTCCTATCAAACCCTTGGAGGGAGAGGAGAAAATGAGACAACACTTCTATTACTGAAATAAAGGTAACTGGTCTCAGGCCAAAGGCACAGAATACATAAGGGCAAAATGCCGTCCAAAAAAGCCACCCAACTACAGTGGAGCTATGTCATCTGCAGATGCCCCAGTTACCAGGACCCAGCCTCCCCTTCTCCCTGCAGGAGCCTGAGTGGGCTTTTGCCTCTAGCCCTGATCAGCACGCACACTCAACACCTGCCTCCGTGGTGTCTCCAGGGCGTCCTAGTGCTGCCCCTCTTGTCTAGTATGGTGGGTATAAACATCAAATATTTGCTATGTTCAGAATGAAGAAATTAGTAAGCATGTTGTGAGCCACACTGCTAGAGCTCCACCAACAGGGACCTCAGGAGGGCACTACAGTCACCCACCTGGAGTATGAGAGGCCACCACCAATTTATCCCTGAGATGCACAAAGTATCATAACACTGAAGCCACCACAAGGGAACAAAAGGAGAAGGAAAGAAAACCTGTGTTGGAAGGGGGCACAGGGAGAGGTAACTGAATAGGAAAAGAGACAAATGAGAAAGATCATCTAGTTGCTCAAATAATATTTATGAAATATTTGTCACAATCTATATATGTTAACTCATTTAGGCTTGTCAGTGCTAATACTAAAAGGACTTCTGTTGCACTTCCAGATGGGCAACCGCACAATGAGAGACATTAAACAGCTTGCTCAGAAGCACACAGCTAGTACCTAACAGGCGGTCAAGTTCTAAACCTAGAGAGTCTGCCTCTTGCTCAAAGCCCTAGACTACATGCACCAAAACGTATCTCACAGAATGCAACACACCTCTGGGCACCTCAGAGGTGCTTAGTGAAACCATAAAAGTAAAAAGAGATCATCAGGGGCAAAATTGCAAAATGGTATGTTAAATGAGCCCTTTTCTTGAGAGATTCCTCAGAGATTTTGGTGCTTTTTTCTTTTATATTACTAATGAACACTGTGACTCTCCTACAGAGGACCAGACCCCATGTGTGCCCCAGATTTATTCATCAAGAGCTTGTTTTCTTTCAGAAGTAAGTATTGTTGTAGGACCTACTTGGAGAAGCACTAATACATGTCCCCAGGGCCCTTTGAGGGAAGGGGCTGCTAATGGGGGAAGCACAGGGGGACTGGTAGCTCTGGAACTGTGGTAGAACTTTAGACCTCAGCCAGCCTCCTGCAAGGCCGGTCGTTGGGCCCCTGCTCCCCTGCCTGCCTCTGCCCAGGGCTCTCACTGACTGCCTACCTTACACAGCTCTCTCTACAGGATGTCTTTCTTTGCAGACATCACAAAGGAAATTTCTTGCCTGAATAATTGCTCTTTTTGGTTCTGAACTTTTGTCCATCCCTTCTGTGAGCATATATGGCACTGAATCATTAGAAGAATAAGAGTATGCCTCTTTGCCCTACACTCACAAAGGCTTCCTTTGGGAAAACTAACATTGATGGCTGTTATATTCCACTGAGCAACATTAATGATTTGCCTAGAGATAACCAGTTTCCCAGTACCAGGTGAGGTGCTTGTCTTCCAACTTCCCTGGAATCAATCACATGACAATAAGTGCTAGATCCATGCAGGCCTGTTGTTCAAAGCTCAATAAATAACTTCAGGCAGAGTCCAATTACAGCTCAATAGCTATTTCTGAAATGCTTTGAGTCTCCTAACTATTCACACCAACGCCTATGAAAATCAGAAGCCAAAGAGGCATTTCAGGCATCAAAGTAGAGTGCTAAATGTCTGCTCACCTCTGACTACAGTCCAGGACCCTGAGACAAGCCATGGTGATGCAAAGCTACCTTGAGTTCCACAGGCATAAGCATCATTAAACAAGATGTTTGGGGGCTCCTAATAACAGCTATTAAATCACCAAACAAAATATTTAAATATATGGCCTCATGGTGTCACTATCCTGCTCAAGAACTTTCCATGGCCCCCTACTTCCAAGAAAAAAGTTACAGAATGGCATGGGACGCTCTTCATAAACTGCCCTAAATAACTTCATGTTATAGGATGCTAGCATTCCCATGCTAGGCCTTCCTTCTCTTTCCATCCCCTTACATCTCAAGTCCAGTCCCTACCACCTCCATCATGAAGACCCTCCCACCCCATCCCAGTTCATATTTGTCATTTGAATTCTGAAAATTCTTTTCTTCTTTTCAACAAGTTCTGTTGCTACAAACCATAAGTCCCCCCACCCACCTTCACTACACCCGAACTCCTCAGCTTAGGGGAGGAAATGAAATGACTTTTTCCTGCCACTGACAATTTCCACAGGAGCCCAGCCATTCTCCTAGTTTGTGGAAGATGAAATGCTGCACGTCTCCATCGCCTGTGGTTTATGTTTTACCGAGTGGTGTCAAAGCTGATATAGTAACCTCCAATTTTTATTGAGCAGCACACAGTGTAATTGATGACGTCTGCCAAGCCTGGTATTTTAAGTGAAAGCTATTCTCAGCTCTGCCTGCTCCCCCCACAGCTTTGTGTATAAATAGCCAACAGCAGTGACACCCGCACTACAAAGCGGGGATACTTAGCGAAGGCCCTCAATTATAGCTCATGAAGTCATGAGGTTTCTGGGGCAATTCATGTGAGCAAACCTAGTTTTCAAATGT
Organism: Octomys mimax; assembly: GCA_002564305.1. Classification (NCBI taxonomy): domain Eukaryota; kingdom Metazoa; phylum Chordata; class Mammalia; order Rodentia; family Octodontidae; genus Octomys; species Octomys mimax. Next base: position 7,842 of record NDGM011128998.1, on the reverse strand, counting down.
GCAAAGTGGGAAAAAGAGATAGCAGGGTGGGACTCTGTTAACACAATTCTCACTCCCAGGAGAGAAAAATCCTCATTTGGATTTTTACCTCTGCATATCTAAATACCGTATGCTTTTTGGTGGGAAATATTTCAGTGTAACTCTCAAACCCAGGGTGATAATCATATATGCTCTCCACACAGTAACTTATACCCACCTCCACCACGTATTCCCTCCTCTAACATGCAGTAGTAAAAATAAAAATGCTTCCCTTGGCCGAGTTTTTGTGTTGGTTTGCAAGCCTTGTAGAAGAATAACTCTGACAGCTATTTGACCCCTGTAGCACAAGCACCAATTTCTGGTTCTGAGCGAAAAACAATCAGTTCACTGCATCTATCAGTTGAGTTGCCTTCCCCAAGCAAAAGCCTCCTAGGGCCGTCTGCTGATGGGCTTCTGTGTCAGGCACAGAAGGGGCACTGGAGGCCCTGCACCTGAGAGCATCCTTCCTGAGTGAAGTTTTATATTTTTAAAATTTTGATCATTTTCATGGGAATTTCCTAACCTACATTACTAGTGCCTTCAAGTACTTTAATGTAAATTATTGTTTCAAAATCTATAACATATGTATTGTTGTATGTTATCCTGTTTGTCTTTTTCTCCATTTGTTTTTGCTTCTGTTTTTTACTCTTCAAAATAAAATAAAATAAGTTTATAGACAGTAAAGAAGAAAACAGAAAAAGTTAAGGTTTCCTGAAGACAAGGGCTAATAACCAATTATTTACCGAATTTTTCATAACTATTTCTGTTAATCTGAGCAACATATCTGACAATAAAAATAAATACTATAACTACGTGTACTCCTATATGTTGTTCTATTTGTTTGTTTCTGCTGTTTGTTTTTGCTTTTGTTTTCACTCTTCAAAATAAAATAAAATAAACAATGAAATATTGGAACTGAAAAAGAAATTATTGTAGTGATTTAGTCACTGTTGGTATTACACAGCAGGAAGGCCCAAGGAAGCTGACACACCTGAAGTCCAGAGAGCACGAGGAAGGCTTCCTCACGCACTGCTGCCTCCCTGTCCGTCCACGTGCTTCTTTACCCACACTGCCCCACACCCATTAGCATGGCTCCCTACAGTTGCTGACTGACTTGTCTCCCTGCCTCCCACTCTGAACTCTTCGGTGGTGGCTACCACAGCTTTTTTACTCTCCTTGGTACCTGGCGCAAACAGTGGCAGCTCAATAAATGTTTAAGAACACAAGAATGAGTAAGCAAAATGTTACACTACTTCAATGTATAAGATAAATGTACATGTGAAAAATTTAACACCAAGTGTGCTGGTAAGAAAACCAGAGCCCATAGGGAATGAGCCAGTAGCACGACAAAGCTGAATGAAGGAGGAAGAAGGAGGCATTCTGTGCAACGTTACAGGTCAATGCCTCCCTCCAAGTTGACCAGCATAATCGCATCAAATACTCAGCGTTTGGAACTGAAGCCAATCCTGAGAAGCATAAGCACTTTGAGACATGTAGGCAGTATTTTTCCTCAGGGTTTCAGAATTCATTACATACATGCACTTCAAGTACAATCTACCATCAAATTCAGCAGCAAGGTCCACACCAAGAGAAGGCCTTCATGGGACAAGGGGAAGAAAAACAGGATTCATGGCGGGTCTTCGCTGCATTTTAAATAACTCACACAAGGACACAATTAGTGATTTACAACAACCTTCCTAAGTCCGTGCTTGCTGGGCTGGTTGAAAAGGCCTTCTGAGAACCAGACTTAACCTCAAGTGGTCAGTGAGTCAATACTGAAACAAGCTTATGTTTAATAACCACGAAGAAGTTTTTTAAAAATAAATAAATAAATACAACATCATTGCCCTTAAAAATATCCCAGGATTAACCTTTATTTTTTAGGAGAAAAAGTTTCATTGTTATGGTTCATGTGGTTTGGGAAACAACTCTAGGCATAGTATCTTCTGGGAACCAAAACACTAAATTCAGCGCTGCAGTACTCCACGTTAGTCTGATAACCATTTCACTATTTTTCAAACAAAATCAATAATTGTACTGGTCAATTCAATTTAAAAATTGTTTAAATCTGTCCTAGTCATAACCTCAGACAAATCTAATTTTATAAAATAATTTCTACCACTCCAATCAATTCAGTCCCCGAAGTCAATAAAATAAGACACAGCTAGTGGGCTGTGCTGGGAGAATTAACTTGGAACACAAGGAAGAAAAAAAATAAGAGAGCATTTCCCTTGGACTACACAGAAAGAAGTGTTGCATCCTTTACCTTGGTCAAAGGGCTTGTTGGGATTCCAGTTTCTGAAATAATCATCCTACAAAAGCAAAAAAATATAAAGCAAAGGTCAGATTTCAGGAGGCTTCTCACATAACTATATAAAAATTTGTCTTTCTCCCCATTTCCCAAAACACAAAGGAAAACATTTAGCTTAGACATCTTTCCCCAAACAGGTATTAAGGTGCAATCAAAAATATCTATTTACTTTTCAAATTCCTGTCATTCAAACTCTACATCCTAAACATAGGAAACAACTTAAACATTTCACCCCATATGGAAAAGAGCACTATGCTTCTTGGCTTGACATAGAAGCCCAGACCCCTTTCAAGTGAGTGCAACATGTATGCCATCCCTCATACAATAGGTGATACCTGGCCACTTTGGCCTATGATTAAGCCTCTGTGTTTGTAACAGCTGATAATTCAACTGTTAACATTTTTTTTTATATGGAGACATGTATTTTATGGTGCACAGTTCCAGTGTTGCAACACTCACTAAACATAAAAGCACAGAATCATTTAAATGTGAGAACTGACCACTGGCATATGTTTGTCTTTCTCCCCATTGTTCTGTTTATGTGGAAGGATGGAGAACAAAGGCTGGCGACCCTGGTGTATTCATGCCAGGTCTTTCTTGCATGCACCGTGTATCAGTTGATCTGAGGCTGGGGAATTCATTACCTTGCAGTTGCCTAGGCCACTGCGTCATAGGCATATTAACCTCTTCCCTTCTAACAGCTCCGTCCTCCCATATCTTTACTGTGTGCTCACTTGATCCTTCCCTGGGCCTGCATAAGTCCCATTAGTCCCCGACATACACACACACACACACACACACACACACACACACACACACACAGAGAGAGAGAGAGTCAGCAAAACCAAGCAGCTTGCCATGAGAAGATGTCTGTCATTCCTACACATCATCCCCACACCTTTGGGAATTGGCCTCTTTTTAGTTAATATCCAGTTTATAAAATGTGAGGGCTTGGTCCAGAAACTCAGCATGATGCAGACATTCTCACAAAATTAGGCCTCTATTTATCTTCTGGAGAAGTTAATGTACATCAAAGTGTACAATTAGTTTAAATTATTGTCCATGGTGTCTCCTGCTGCAGTTGATCTCCAGCAAAATCGCCTGTGAATTTTATCAGCCTCTGTGTTGTTCAATTACCTGGCTTTATTAGATCCTGGTTAGTTCACCTAAGCCCTTAAATAGATTGTAGGAAACTGCATTTAGAGTAAAAGCAGAACATATTGCTTCTTGGCCAGTGATTTCATTTTCCAGAGCATGAATAAACATGAACAGGTTCCTCCAGAGCAGAGATGCGGCAGTAAACTATTTTTAACCCCAAGGAATTGGCCCACTTTGCTGTGGCCTTAATTTTAGGGCCTTACTATCCTTGTACCCACCTGGTTAGGGAGCCTTTGGTATCTACACAGTGAAATAACACTGAGAAAGTTTAAAACAAACTTTTGGCAATATCCCTTGCCACTTATTATTTTAAAGATAATCTGAATGTTTTGGAATTGTTCTGTCTAAACAAGGTAACCAGCATTAAATGATTTTGCATTAAGGGGATGGATGATATGTAGGAAATAGTACTTGATTTCTCAGTTTGATGGCCCCTATAACCTTAGCCTTATACAACCATGCCTACCACCAAGTGAATCTGTTACTACAAAGGTAAGAAGACAATAACCTCACACGACCTTATTGTTGCCACTAGAAGAAAAAATAACAAATAGTGCATGCATCCTTCTTACCATGGTTCATCAATACTCTCTTCATATAGAGGACAGCATGTGGAATCTTATAAAGTGCTTTCTACTGATGTGTGCTGTTTTAGGACATGGAAGCCCTTGGAAGCTTAAGATGTGTGTCCAACAGGACAGGGCTGGAGCCAAAGACAAGTCCTTTTAATTTCACATGTCACATTCTCTTTGATGTCAAAGAAAGGTTGTATCAAATCTCAAGAATGGACTATTCCCTAATGACTTCAACATATTTTATAACTTGGATGGAACATGAAGCCTTACTCTGGACCTTGTCATTTTCCACATTAACTATAATTACCATTTTCACATATTTCTTGGGGAAAAAAAATCACAGTTTTAAGTATAAAGCCTCTAAAAGCAGGTATCTCCATTAGAATATGTAAAACTCATTGCAAATGTAATAATAGCACCTAATTACTGCAAAATGTGAAAGTACACCTTTAGTGAGAATTCATTGTGCAAAATTAGTCTGGCAAACAGCCCCCTGGACCAGCAAGGCCAAGCAGAGACAGAAAATTATTCCCAGTAGCTGATGGCCTCTACCCTCCCTTGGGAAAGTAGAAGACAGTCAAAGCAAAAGCCAATGAGCCAGGAGGTGATAAAACCTTTGTTATGAACTTGGTTCTAGCTGATGGAAAACCCCCTATCAGGAGCCAGCATGACTAAGACCAGGAGTGTGTATGAAACACTCTACAACAGCCCCTGGGGATGACCAATAAGCACTAGGGAACAGGTTTTCTAGCAGTCATTGTGCCAAAAGCAGAGCATGAGAAGGAGGCAATCTCATGAATACTGTGCTACACTTATTAGCCACACAGAAGTTCAGTAGGCTGGAGCTGCTCTGATTCATTCACTCATGTCTGGGAGGATTTCTGGTGAGGCAGCAACTGAATTCATGCGCAAAAAGTCAAAGATAAAAGAAGACCCCATGCAGAGCTTTACCTCCTAAGAATCTGCTCTTTCTTGTGTTCCACCTAACAATCAGGATGCCGGAAAAACACAAGAACAGCTGTTGGTAGGCCTGAACCAACACACTACCAACGCCAAAGGCAGTTACCTCTCTAGGGCCCAAGAGCCAAGTGCTACTAGCTAAGCCTTTCTATAGTCTTACTTTCTATTGGAACAGAAACACGTAGAGTATGTTTTGTTGTCGAATCTTTAAGTCCCCACTCTAGGAAGTAGGAATTACATGAAATTGTGTTTCTGTTCTACAGACTTCACAGTTCAGTTCAGTGAAGTGCAGGGCTTTCAAAGCCTTTATGTCTGATCTTGTTCTGGCCTAAGAAAGTTGCAGCCTGTGGAAATTCAGAATGTGGTAAAAGGCAAACTGGACAGGAAACTTTACTGGTAAGTATCGCTTGAGTTGGCCTCTTGATTTATAATTTTATCTAAAAATGTAACTTTAAAGAAAAGAGTTACAAATACCCTACTAATTTTAAATATAATCCAGACCAAAAAGATGCAGATCTAAATACAGTCATTTATTAAATCCAGTTACTCCCATTAGTGCATTTCACAGGTTGAGCACTGAAGGATAGCAATGCTCCTTTACATGTATTTTAATGGACTATGCTGCAGACTGTAATTATGCCAGGCCTCTTACAAGGCAGAGTGAAGAACAGTCTTGCTCTAAATTCTAGCGAACCCTTATGAAGAAAGGCTGATTCCATTTCTCTATACCAAGTCACAAGTGAAACTTGGCCAACTCTATTTTAGAATTGTTAGAAGTCTGGAAGAAACAATCAATTTAAACAGTGGCTCAAACTCGAGCCTACTGTCTGATGTCTAAAATCATGAAGCATGCTGGGGCAGCAGAAAACATCCTGAGAAGTCCTGAAAGTCTACATGAAGGCTAGCATAAAAAAGTGATGAATCATTACGTGCCCAGAATGAGGAAAATGGGCAGATACGATACTGGTGGCAGAGCAGAATTGGATACTGGTAGTGGTTATGGCTATCACTATTTCTTTATCCTCTGTAGATGAGAACAGATAAAATCATATTTTTCCATTTGTCTCACTAACTAAATATTCCACTACATAGGACTGAATTCTAAACAATATTGGCTCCCTGCAACTGGTGCAAAGAAATTAGCTATGGGTTCAACTACTTCAGAGATAGAATCTGTACTGGTCAGCATCAATTGGAAAGAAAACCTGGATGGATGGATGGATGGATGGATGGATGGGGAGTGAGAGGCACAGAGAAAGAGAGAGAGACAGACAGATAGACAGACACAGACAAAAAGATAAAGATATAGAGATATAAAGAGATACAGAGAGACAGCCACATATATCATATATATAATAGACATTAGTGAAGACATACTAATATATAATAGTCATACTGTAAAACATTTGAAAAAATTGTTAGACGCAGACTTTATCCTTGTCATTATTCCATAAATATGTTGTAACAATTGTTTATAAAACACATACAATTTTATTAGATATTATGAGGAGCCTAAAGCTGATTTAAAGTATATGCGGTATGTGCTTGGGTTCTATGCTACCGCTATGCATAGTTTTGTTATCCTCAGTGTCTCCTACAAATATTAACTGATGATTATACATATGAAGAGCATTCTGGGCATGAAGCACATCTGTAATTCCACATCCTGAGAGGCTGAGACAGGAATATCATAAGTTCACGTCCAGGCAAGGTAACTTAACAATTTACAGAGACTTTGTCTGAATACTAAAAAAAAAATAAAATAAAATTTAATGGGCTGTGGATTAGGATATAGCTCAGTGTGAAGGCTCTGGGTTCAATACTCAGCAACACCAACATACACACACAAATGCACACACACACACACACACACACACACACATACTTGCACTTTTTTTATGTTTTTGGCACAGGGTCTCACTATGAAGCTCAGACTCGTAGTGATCCTTCTGTTTCATTCTCTTCAGCACTGAGATTACAGGCATATGTCACCATGCCTGGTCTTGGTGGCCAGCTCAGCACACCTAGGGATGGGGCCAGTGTGGCATGTGGTGCCAGGAATTGACTCCAGGTCTTTGAGCTTACCAGGCACGCACCTGGCACTTAAACCACTGAGCTATCTCCCCAGCCCCATACTTCCACTTATAATGCATCCTTCAAAGATATCTTTAAGTCTGCTTAATATAAAATGATGCCAAAATATTCCTCTTACCATATAGGTGATTAAGCCCCTTCATATGAGCCTAATCAATGAGAAAGTCCATGATTCCAGCTCATTTTCAGTAGGAACATGAATTTTCTTTTCCTATGCCACAGCTAACAGCTGATACAATTTAGCTCAAATATTCTCCAGGGATTTTTCTTTCAAGATATACCTATTTCAGCTCCAACTCTGAGGAAGAGCTAGGGGGCAGAACCAAACTGAATCCACACTGGGAACCCAGCTGCTTTGGCTGATGATTATGAAGATGAGGGTGTAATTTATTATATACCGTGGCGTCAGATACCTCAGATCAAAGATGTTTAGCTCACATGGAACAGATAATTTCTCCCTCATACATATTTTAGCTAAACTGTTTGAACCCTGCAGTTTCATGTGAAGAGTACCTGAGATAATACAAATTACTAGCCTGGAAAATAAATGGGATGCTCATTTGTCTTGACCAAGCAAGCTTGAGCAATGCCATAGCACAGAAGGAGGCAAGGTGCAGTGAGGACAAGGCTATCACTCTGGGGTCATGTGTGGATTCACTGCAAATAAATCCACACAGGAAAAAGCACTTCCTGCAAGGTTATGGGAGCTATGGCCAGATTTATAGA
>NDGM011128973.1:0-10650 GCA_002564305.1 Octomys mimax | reverse complement strand
TGTGCTCTAGTTCAGCTTGTTCCAAGTAGGTGCTTTAGACCACGGAGCCATCTCGCCAGCCCTGTATGTATTTTTTTATTTTTTATTTTTTTGGTGGTACCAGGGATTGAACTCAGGACCTTGCACTTGCTGGGCAAGCACTTATCCCACTGAGCTATCTCCCCACCTGCCCCTATATGTACTTTTTAAAAAATATATTTGGTACAGGGCCTTACTATGCCGCTTGCACTATGGTGATCCTCCTGTTTCCAGCCTCCCCAGCTGTGGGATTACAGGCATGGGCTACCACACCCCATCTCAGGGACCTCCTCAGTGGGCCTGAGGGTTGGGGCTGGCCCCGCATGTAGTGCCAGGGATCGAACCTTGGTCCCTCTGCTTGCCTAAGCAGATGCTTAGTCCACTGAGCTGGCTTACCAGCCCTTGATTTTATATGCTTTTGATTGATTGACTTGTTCTGGGGATCAAACCCAGGATTCAAGTGTGCTAAGCAGGCGGTCTGTTACTGAGCTATAGTCCCATAGTTTTAAGGTAATTATCATGCCAAGATTACTTTACAGAAAGTTACTGTCATGTTCTTGATTTGAAATGATTTTTATATTCAGGGGTCTGTATATTTCCTGAGATTGCTTAGGTTGTGCTAATAATTCATTTAATGAAATATTGCTTAGAGTCTATGTAAGGGGCATGTTGAGTAGAAGAAACTGAAGATTCATAGTATCTAAATTATTTTTCTTCAGAGATTTGGACCAGGCAAGCATGGAAGCAGTAGTTTCACTTCTCGCTGGTCTTCCGCTGCAGCCCGAGGAAGGAGATGGTGTGGAACTGATGGAAGCCAAGTCACAGTTATTTCTTAAGTAAATTTCAGCCTTCAAAAATGCAAAACAAAACAAAAATTACCCCCACAAACAAATGTAAATAGAACAGCTGATTATATTTAGAATTATAGTAGGTAGTACTATCTCATAAAATACGCCCACCTAATGAAGAAACAAGTCCAGGATGGGATCATAACAGCGTATTGTGGTTTTTTAAAAAAAGACATAATCAGTGAAATTTTAGTTGTAATAAAACCCAGATTGCTTCATTAAATCACTTAAAATGTCGTTAACTAAACTGGTGGGCCACTAATTTTATATGCTAAAATTAAAATTTATATGATACACTGACTAGGAAAAATTGCGTCTTTTTCATGCTTATGTGATGTATACTGGGGTCCTCACTGCATACCCCAAGACTGGAAAAAAGCAAGTACCTAGGGCCACTCCTGTGACATGCATGTGGTTATTTCAGAATGTCTGGTGAGCTTTCTGGTTGTTGTGACCTTACTCCTTAATGGCCATTCTTTGTATTTCATAGGTACTTCACCTTATTCATGAACCTTTTGAATGACTGTAGTGAAGTTGAAGATGAAAATGCACAAACAGGTGGCAGGAAACGTGGCATGTCTAGAAGATTGGCATCTCTGAGGCACTGCACAGTTCTTGCAATGTCAAACTTACTGAATGCTAATGTGGACAGTGGCCTCATGCACTCTATAGGTGAGACTAAATGAGAAGTACTCGAAGCATGTAAAATCTAGAGTTGGCATTGTAACACAAGGAGAAATAACTTAAGCAAGGCCAAGTTAGTAAATTTGCCTGTCTTTTCTACTAGGTTTAGGTTATCACAAGGATCTCCAGACAAGAGCTACATTCATGGAAGTGCTGACCAAAATCCTTCAACAAGGAACGGAGTTTGACACACTTGCGGAAACGGTGTTAGCAGATCGGTTTGAGAGACTTGTGGAGCTGGTCACAATGATGGGGGATCAGGGAGAGCTTCCTATAGCTATGGCTCTGGCCAGTGTGGTCCCTTGTTCTCAGTGGGTAAGTGTATTAGGCAAGTAGGGAAGAGGAGTGCCTGCCCAGCACATAACATATGCTTTCACGTCCTTGTTCAGTCAGTGTTTATTGGCTGGATTAGTAAGATTTAAGAGCTGGAAAAAACTTAGTGCATTGAGTTGAATGGTTTTCAGCTGTGGGGCAGTGGTTGGCACTCCTGGCACTTACTAATTTTTTTTGTCTCACGGCACCCCACTGAAATGCACTGATTTGAAAAGAACTATAAGCCATTTTATGTGGTGTTTCTGTACATTAGATAAGATCGTTAGACTGTGCTTTTTTTTTTTCAGTGCCATGGGTCAAACTTGGGACCTTGTACTGGCCAGGCAGGTGCTTGTGCTGCTGAGCTATCTCTCCTGCCCTGTAGTTGTTAGTAATGCTAGAACTGGAATCCATGATTTGTTGTGCCTGTTTAGAGCCTCCAGTTTGCTATCCTTTATAAAGCCTTATACAGTTTTATTTTTTAATTTAAAAACTATTTGCGCTTGAAAGTATGCTATTGCTTGCTTTAAACACTGAAGATACATATGGCTGTTTGGCTTCTCTTAAAATTTTTTCTAGGGCTGGGGAGATAGCTTGGTGATCTAAGCACCTGCCTGGCAAGCACAAGGACCCGGGTTCAATCCCCAGAACCCCAGGCATACTTTGCCAGCTTCACAATTGGGCGTGGTGGTGCATACCTGTAATCCCAGTGCTAGGAAGGCTGAGACAGGAAGATCACTATAAGTCTGAGCTGCATAGTGAGACCCTGTACCAAATAAATAAATGGTTAAAAGCCTTTTTTTTCCCTCCTAAAATCATGTCATTCTTAATATTTGCTAAAATTTTGAGAAGGATTTTTTTTTTTCCTTCTCATGTTAAAAAACCATTTGGTTTATAGTTTTTAAGTTGCCCTAGGGCAATGATTTTCTTTTTGTTGTTTCTTCTTCAGTGCTGAAGATTGATCCCAGGGCCTCGTGCATGCTGAACAAGTGCTTTACCACTGAACTACATTCCTAGCCCAAGTTATTTGGTTTATATTCTACCAAAAATGACTTAGATAATAGTAAATTATGACTAATAAAGTACTCTCTAATTGCCTGTTGATTTGTTGCTCTTTTAAAAAGTCTGTAGGGAGTTGGGTGTGGTGATGCACACCTATAATCCCAGCACTCAGATGCTGAGGCAGGAGGATCTTTGTGAGGTAGAAACCAGCCTGGGCCACAAAGTGAGCTCAAGGCCAGCCTGAACTGCATAGTAAGACCCTGTTTTAAAAAAAAAAGTGTACAGTAATATTTCTCATACTTAAATTCAGATTGCAGGAGGGGGGTGGTACTGGGAATTGAACCAGGGCTTTTCCATGGAGCTATATTCTCACCTGTTTTAATTTTTCATTTTCATTTTGAGGTAGGTTCTCACTAAGTTGGTGAGTTACCTAACTGTGTTTAAACTTTCATCCTTCTCCCCCAGCCTCCCATAGCACTAGGATTATGGGCATGGACTACCAGGCTACCATAATTCATATTCTTTACCTTGTCCTACAAAGCTGTACCTGATTTGGGTCCTGCCTCATCAACAACATTATGCCCTCAGATTTTCTTCTTGTTCATCCAATTTAAGCTACATTGTCACCTTTGTGTTCCTCAAATTTGTCATAATTTTCTATATTAAAGCACCCTTGCTACTTTGATGCTGCTGTCTAAAATACTTCTCTAATTGGTTTGATTTCATTTGTCTTGTCTTTAGTAAGAGCATTTAACATGAGCATTTCTTTTAATGTATTGTACAATATAGTATTGCTAGCTATAAGCACAAAATAGTTCTGTTGAAAGTATTCATCTTGAATAATAGAAATTTTATACCTCTAGATTAGTACTCCCAAATCATTGACAATTTTTTCATGTATGAAATAAACAATTTATTAGATGAACTTCTTTGATACATTATTACACAAAGGAAAATATATGCAGTTACATTTTTAAAAACCACATTCTAATGCTACTTGAAGGCAACAGTGGTCAGAAAATAATGAATTGTAAATAAGCATTGGAATTTAATGCAGAAAATAACCTGTGCAGAAAAGGTTCAGGCTTCCAACTTCACTGAATCCTATGATGCGCTTCTTTGCTTTTTTTTTTTTTTTTGTGCTGGGAATCGAACTCAGGACCTCCTACTTGCCAGGCAGGCCCTGTGCTGCTGAGCTATACTCCCAGCTGATGTGCTTCTTTGTATTCCTCAGTGTTTTCTGGTCTTTCTCACTTTCTAGTATCTGCTAAAGATTATATGTGGAACTGTAAACCTGGACTAGTAATCTGGGGGCTTGTTAGCCAGGATTCTTGCAGTATGTTTCTTGTTTTCTTTTTTCTCCTCTCCTCTCCTTTCCCCTCCCTTTCCCTCCCCTCCCCTCCCCTTTTCTTTCTTTTTATGAGGCAGGGCCATACCATATATTCAGGCTAGCCTTGAACTCACTCTGTAGTCTAGGCTGGCCTCACAGTGATCCTCCTGCAAGGGTTGGGATTTCAGGTATGCACTACTAGACTCAGCTAATTTTTTGGGTTTTTTAGATAGGATTTCACAATGTAATTTAGGCTGCCCTTGACCTCACTATGTAGCTCAGGCTGGACTCAGACTCCTGGTGATTCTTTTCCCTCAGCCTCCCAATGGCTGGGATTACGGATGTGTGCCCCCGTGCTTGACCCCTGCCTGCTATTTAATGGCATAGTTTTCACCATCCTTAACATTCACTGTTTTCAATTCTTTTGAACATTTTCAGTTCCCAACAACACAAAAAAGTCCCATAAATTTTGATTCATTTTATTTGTTTACTGTAAATCTAATGAGTTTTGTACTGAACGATTTTGTTTTAAACTGAGGGTTGAATTGAGAGCTTCATTCGCAGTGGGCAAGTGCGTGGCTCTTAAGTGACTTTATTATGAGAGAGAACTTTAGGCCAAATCTCTTATATCTAAAATAGAACAAAATATAAAATAACACTTTAATGACACTAAATTCATTTGCTTAAGGTTTTTAAAATTTAGGGGTAGAGATTACAGTAGAAAAAGCATCTAGCAGAGTAATCTAAAAAGTTACTATTTTCTAACTAAGTCCTTAAAATTTTATTTCATAATGGAGGATGGCATTTTAGTATTTTGTCAAATTTATATTAAGTAACTATAAGAAACAGAGTAGAATATTGGATTTTTTTTTTCTCCTTTGAGATAGGGTTTTGCTATGCAGCCCAGGCCAGACTTAAATTCATAGAGATCCCCCTGCCTCAGCCTCCTGAGTGCTGAGATTATAGGCATGTGCTACCATTTTTTTTGCTTCTAGATTATTATATTATTGTTAGGATTATTGAGTATTTTCCTTTACTCATGTAACACATTGTATACCTAGGTTTATTTCAGGTTTAGAGGGCCATCATTCTGGCCTTTGTTAAGCCACTGTTTTATAGCTACTTTTCTCAACCTGTGGTTAAACAGTGATTTGCTATGAGATCAGTTTCTTGAGTGTACCAAAAACTACTTTACTACAAAGAATTGTAAGTTTTTAAAATAATACATGGAAGAAGCAAAGCAATGTATTTAAATATCGAACATATACTAGGAGAAAGCCTTCATGTGGAAAGTTTCCAGGTTAAGTTATATGGGATATTTATGGGGTCTCCACTTTGTGTTGTTCATTTTCACATTGTCTCAGGGCACTAAACACCAGCCTTGGCTTGCAAAACTGTTTATATATTTACTAGATAGTTTGAATTTTCAAAGTGTACAACACTATTGCACTCTCTCTCTCCTATCTATATATATACATATATATGTGTGTGAGAGCAACATATATATCCTATGTTGAAATGTAGTTATGCATAAAAAAAAATGAAAATAAAGCATAACTAAAGTGTTTTTAACTCTATGACATTTAACCCATCTCCAACATGTATGTATTTTTTCTATGCTAATTTGATGTTTTACGTGTGTGTCTTAGTTACTCTTCTCTCATTGCTGGGACAAATAACCGACACTCAAAATGGAGGAAAGAAAAGTTCATTTAGCTCACAGTTATTGGAGGTTTCAGTCCATACTCAGCTGGCTCCAAGGCAGCCTGGCACAAGGCAAAGAGCAACCTTTCCTCGTGGCTGCAGAGAGCAAGAGTGCAAAAGGAGGAGGAGCAGCAGCTAGCTTCTCTTTCCTCCTTACACTGAAATGCAAATTACCTGCCCCAGGGCAGGTGCAGCATCCACACCCACAATAATCAGTCACAGGCTCCAGAAGCTGCCCCAAGACTGCATGACGCTTGGGGCGGGGGGAATACATCAAAATTAACACGAAAATATCAAGTTATAAAATATTTAAAAAATGGGAATTTCAGCACTCATTCCCATCTTGTTAACTTTGTAAGTCTGGCAGATCTGCCATCCTTTTGGTTTTTTTTTCTTTTGTCTTTTTGAGATAGGGTCTTGATATGTAGTTTAAGCTGGCGTAGAACTCACTATGTACTTCTGGTTGGCCTTGAACTTACTGTGATTCTTCTGCTTCAACCTGCTGAGATTATAGGCATGTACCACATGCCCAGCGTTTTTGTTCTTGATTTTGTCAAAAACCCCAGTTTTTATATTTTTGTTGTTTTTTCTTTGTCTAGTCCATATTTACTCTCTTCCCCTGATGGTATGGGGAGAGTAGAGTACTTCTGATCAACAAAGTCTCATTTCTCCAGTGATTTTTAAGAAAATAATCCAGTTCTTTTTTCTTTTTTTTTTTTTTTTTGTAATATAATTTGAGCTGAATCCTGGAGGGTTTTTTTTTTTTTTTTTCCTGATAATGCCTGTATCTCTGTTATACTTTCACCAGTTAATACTTAGAATTGACAGCTACTATATACTTACATAGACACCTTATAGACACTTTATAAAAGAAATAAGTTCCAATGAAAATATTAATCAGTCACCATTTGCCTCAGCTTAGCAGTTTGTTATCAGCTTTCTTTCCCTTTTGTCAAGAACTAACTTACACTTCAAAATTATTGACACTAATAAAATTTGGCTTTATTCTTAGGATGAACTAGCTCGAGTTCTGGTTACTCTGTTTGATTCTCGGCATTTACTATACCAGCTACTCTGGAACATGTTTTCTAAGGAAGTAGAATTGGCAGACTCCATGCAGACTCTTTTTAGAGGCAACAGCTTGGCGAGTAAAATAATGACGTTCTGTTTCAAGGTTTGTATTATTCCTGTGTGCGTGTGTGGTGGAGATTGTCAGCCAGTAATTAATGTACAGAACGTGGAGAGCAGGTTAGATTTTTACATACAAGATATATGAAATTGGCATAAGTCCTCATTGCACGTCTGTTTTAGGTCTATGGTGCTACCTACCTACAAAAACTCCTGGATCCTCTATTACGAATTGTTATCACATCCTCTGACTGGCAGCACGTTAGCTTTGAAGTGGATCCCACCAGGTTTGTCTTCTTCTGTATGCAGCTGCTCTGTTTCTTCACTATCACTGCATGAAGCAAAGCCTTTGTGATTGTCTCCTTTGATCCTTAGAATTGGTTTTCAATTATAAAATCTATAAGGAAGTACATTTTCCTTTACAAATATAAAAATGAAATATTACAGATATAATTAAGAATATCTTTAGCTACATCCTTCAGGGACTGTCACTGGTTTATTCTATTCTTGGATTTTTTTTCCATACATTTGAATATGCATATATATAATTATAGAAAATGTATAATGTGAATATACATATGTATAATATAATGTGAATATATACATGTATAATGTATATTTAGAAACTTAGTGTGTATCAGGTATAGTGCAGTATGCCTCTAATCCCAGCATGTGCGAGGCCAAGGCAGGATGTTTGAAATGAATTTGAGGCCAGGCTCAACTGCATTATGAGACCCTGTCTCAGAAAACAAATAACCCCAAAACTTTGTGTCTTTGATCTTTTTATGGCTGTATGTAAAAAAACTCATTCTTTTACGTTGCATAGTATTTCATAGTTTGGCTATGTTATAATTTATTTAGTCAATACTATTAACATTTTTTACTGTAACTTTCTGTTATTTTCCAGCATTGTCTTCTCATTTTCAGGCTGGTTGCTGTAGAAATTAATTTTTGAAACATAAATCATTTTGTCACTTTTTTAGAAACCATCAGTTCTCCTGATGGCAAGATAAAGCACAGACTTGTTTGCTTTATAGTTTAGCTATAATCCACTGTCACCTTATCACTCCTACGTATACTTTTTAAGCTCCACGGAAATATGCATGTTACATTTGGTGGTTTTTTTTTTTTTCTTTTCTTTTCTTTCTTTTTTTTTTTTTTTGTTGTTGTTTTTAAATGCATTTGGTACAGGGTCTCACTACACAGCTCAAACCCATAGTGATCCTCCTGTTTCATCTGGTCTTGGTGGCCAGCTCAGTGTGCCCAGGGGATGGGCTGGGGCGCCATGTGGTGCTGGGGGATCCAATCCTGGTTCCTGCACTTGCCTAAGCAGGCACTTAGTCCGCTGAGCTATCTCACCAGCCCTTTGAGCTATCTCATCAGCCCTTATGTATTTTTAAAATGGGTCAGCACATTGAGTTCTTTGGGTTTGGAGATGCCTCATCTCTGTCTAGGTTTAAAAGCTAGAAAGCAACAGACAGATGAAGGAGCTTTCATAGAATTGAGTATCAAAGAATATTTGACATGCTACCTGGCATTTGACTAACATTTTATAAATACTTGTTGAATGAGTGAATTTTAACTGATTATTTTATGCTTGCTTTTTCTAAGCCACATATTAACATTCTCTTTTATCTGTAAGTCAGAATCATACTAAATGGTTAAGGTTAATTTTTGCTTCAAGTCCAGAGATTCTTAATGATCATTCCTCCTAAATAATAATTATTTAGTTTTGTGTTCGTTGATAGTTTTGGCTTTGCCTTTGCTCAGATTTTATCTGTAATATTTAATCAGAACTCTAGTACTAAATAAGCCAGTTTTTAAAACAGTTTAAAACTTGAAAGCAGTATTCTTTTAAAGCCATCTTGTATTGTGTTGCCATTAAGTAATTTCACTTTTTTTGGACAGGTTCTTTTGCTTATATTTTGGGGGGCAGTTATCCAGTGTATGTTATTATTCACTATAGTCAGCAATATAGTAGATCTCAAGAATTACTCATTCATCCTCACTGTAACGTTATACCTTTTGGCCAGGAATTTTTCATTCCTTTCTTTCACCTCTATCTCCTTGCCCCTAGGAACCATTATTCTATTCTCTGCATCCATAGGTTTTTCTTTTTAAGACTGTCTATATAAAATGAGATCATACAGTATTTATCATTCTTTTTTATGTGTTTGTTTTGGAGATAAGTAGTCCAAGATGGCCTCAGACTTGCTTTGTATCCTAAGCTGGTCTCATAGTCAGATATCATTATTTTCCTGCCCCAGCCTCCTAATTACTGAAATTAGAAGTGTGTGACACCATGCATAGTTAAGTATTTGTCATCCTGTGCCTGGACTATTTAACTTAACGAACTCCAGGTTCATTCATAATGTCACAAATTATATGCTTTTCTTCTTTTTAAGTCTGAGTAATACTCTCATTGTGTGCTTAAACACTAACATATATTACAATTCCCTTTTCCATTTGTTCATCAGTGGTTTTATCTTAGCAGTTGTGAAGACTCCAGCAATGAGCACCGGTGTGCAGGCATCTTTTTGACATATTTGATTTAATTTTTATGGATGAATAAACAGAAGTAGGATTGCTGGGACATATGTTGATTCTAATTTTAATTTTTGGTGGGCTCTCCACAGTGTTCTTTGCAACAGTTGTACTAATTTACATGCCTACCCACAGTGAGCAGTGCTTTCCTCTTGTCCATGTTTTTGTCAGCATTTTTGTCTTTCAGATACAAGGTAATTCTAACAGATACAAGGTAATAAATTTGTTGGTGGTTTGTATGTTTTCTTTTAAGAAATACCTATTCAGGGGCCAAGGAGATAGCTCAGTAGAGTAAGTGCAAGGTCCTGAGTTCAATCCCCGGTACCGCCAAAAAAAAGAAATACCTATTCAGATCCTTTGTCCAGTTTTTAGTTATTTTATTTCTTAGTGTTGAATTTTGTTTATGTATTTTAGATATTAACCCTTTAGTAGATACATGGTTTCGGCATATTTTCTCCCATTCCATAGACTTTCGATTTTGTTGTTTCTTTTACTGTTCAGAAACAGTTTGATGAAGTCATAGTTGACCAGTGTCACAGATTTTTAAAAAAAATTTTTGTGTTATTTTTTGCCTTTTGTCTTATATTTTATAGTTTCAGGTCCTATTTATGGATCTTTCTTTCTTTCTTTTTTGGTACCGTGGATTGAACTCAGGACCCTGTGCTTGGCAGGCAAGTGCTTATTCTACTGAGCTATCTCTCCAGCCCGCAGGTCATATTTAAATCTTTAATTTATTTTGAGTTTAATTTTTATATAGGGTGTGTGACAAGTTTCAATTTTTTCCCTATGTGAGTATGCTATTTTCTCAACCCCATTATTGAAGAGACTATCCTTTCCCCATTGTATATTTTTAGCACCTTTGTTAGAAGATCAACTACTATAAGTGCACAGATTTCTGAGCTCTCCATTCTGTTCCATTGTTCCCTTGGTATATGTATTTCTGGGCTGGGGAGAGGGCTCAATGGAATAAGCGCTTCCCTGGCAACACAAGGGCCTGAGTTCAATCCCCGGTTACGCAAAAAAAAAAAAAAATATATATATATATATATATATATATATATATATATATATATATATTTA
>NDGM011128936.1:0-20104 GCA_002564305.1 Octomys mimax | reverse complement strand
TAGACCTATAGGTGGATGCTGGCTTTATTCTGTTTCTATAGGATTCTGGTTACAAGGCTACAATATGTATGCACAGATTTAGTTCAACTTGATTAAAAAATCTCTTGTCAAAAAAAAAAGAATAAAAAGAACTGGGTGTAGCTCTGTGCCAAGGCCCTGGATTCAATTCCAGTACCACAAATAAGCATAGGTACAATGTCATTGTACCTGTACACACTAGCAGTGGCTCTGTAGTGTCCCTAAGGGTCTACTGACTGTCTAGCCATTGTCAGGCCTACCTGTTGGGTACTTGTCCCCCAAGTCTGCTGGACTCAGGCAGCAAGAGTGATGGTTAGAGTTGCTCAGCTTTTGTTGGTTGCAGCCCCAGAC
Organism: Octomys mimax; assembly: GCA_002564305.1. Lineage (NCBI taxonomy): Eukaryota > Metazoa > Chordata > Mammalia > Rodentia > Octodontidae > Octomys > Octomys mimax. The sequence continues at coordinate 19,735 of NDGM011128936.1, read as the reverse complement.
TTTGCATTTGAGGCGTTCATGGGCCAAGTCACAGGCATAGCTTAAAGGAAGGCAGATGGTAGGCAGGCAATAAACTCGCAGGTTTGCGAGGCATGGGCCCAGGTGCACCCAGGTAGCAGGGGAATGGAGAAATCTGTGGGAGACTGGCTGGAGGAGAGTCCCCAAGTAGGAGGAGCCGCAAAGTGCTGCAGGTGCCAGAGAAAGCTCCTTGGACCACGGCGACCCGCCCCGTGAGCTAGTCCTGCACACACTTTCTCCCCCTCAGGTTCTCTGTGCAGTATCGTATCACTGGGGTAGATCTCCTGTTTCAGAATCCATCCTCGAGACACAGCATGTGCTGCAGAGAAATTAACAGTCCATGTGAAACATGTGTCCTGTGATGCAAGGGGTGCGTAGCTGCCATCCTCTGCTCTGAAGCCAGGGGAAGCTCTTCCCAAGAGACTGCAGCTCGGAGGTGGAGACTGCAGTCGGGGCGCTTTCTGAGGTCCTGCAGGGCCATGTGGCCCTGCGGGGCAGAAGAGGAAAGGCAGCATGAGCTGAGGTGAAGTGCACTGCTTCCTTCCCTCCACACCCTCTCCCAGCTTCCCCTGAGGTGGGAAAACTTGATCACTTGAGGTGTGAGGGTGAACCCCGCCTGCCTGGGCTCTGCTTGCCATCAGGACCTGGACGTGGCCCAAATTCCTGCTAATCAGAAGTCGGCACACTGGCAGTGGGAGAGCGCAGAGCCTGCACATTGACTCATTCACCTGTTCTGGGTTTCATGAAGCTTAATACAGAGCATGTTTTCCAGGGGTGGTCTGGACATTTTTGAACTGAAACTGGTCCTGTTACAAAAGGAACATAGTTTGTCATAAGGGCCAGAGAGGATCCGTAGCAATCAGCACTGCAGAAAGTGTGGATTCCCCAAGGAGACACTGTGCCTTTGATAGGGGATGTGTGGCTGGTAAAACTGCCCCGGAAAGATTTTGATGGGGCCTCCAGGCTAGGATGACAGCGGAAGCTGGTGCACTGTACACCTGCTTCCTTCTTCTGATGAAGTGTGTTCAGACGGCTTGCTGGACGCAATTAAAACAGTGCAGTCATGGTTTTCCAATGAAGGTGAAGAGAGGCGAGTGCGAGCATGCTGCAGGGAAGCCAGGTGTGGCTTCTGCTTCTTGAATGGGGAATTGGGTTTGTCAGAGTGAGTAGCACGGGACCACAGAAGAGCGGTGTGGGGCAGGGGCTGGAGCAAGGCTGGGCAAATGCGGCGTAACATGTGATATCCTGTGGCTGCTTCTGCTTTCCAAGCCTTTTGTCCCCAGGGAGTCCAAGGGCTGGGAATTGCTAGTCTTCCTTTGCAGACCTGTGAGTGTGTTTCTCGTGTTACTAACATGGCTAAGAATAAAGTACAACTTTTTGGAGAGGTGGACGGAATCCGAATGAGGTAGCAGAGGGCCTGTACCTAGTGTCCCCTTGGCTGTAATGTGTTTTAAGCAATGGAAAGGAGGGAAGACTTTAGGACCCTGGGAGAGAGCAGGTGACTTGGGGAGCTGGTGGCACTGCTGTCTGAGCGATGCTGTGTGTGTGTTGTGTGTCAGACATCCTGACCAATACCGTTATAAAACTGCCTTGGTACCTTTGATGTCACTACTGAGACTCTGTCATTCAAAAGAAGGTTGCTTTCCACAGAACAAAAACCTAGCTTTCTCACAGTTTGATGAATCCTTTGCTTCCAGGGCACTCCTGGCTGGTGGTGGCTTTTCTACGTGGACCTACCGGCAAGGCTACGATGTCAGCATTCCTGTTTACAGCCCGCTGTCCTCTGAGGTGGCTCTTCCAGAGAAAACACCCGGGTAAGGGACACATCCAGGTATTTTTACAGAGTCTGCTGGGTGCCAGAGTACTTAGTGAGGTGGCCACCCCAGCCTCCAAGCCCTGAATTTCAGGCCAGCGTCCTTGACTGTCCTGTCCGCCCCGCAGCTTTCTCTGGGAGCTAAACTCTGGGACTGGCTACCAAGTTTTCCTGACCAGGAAGCTGTGGCAGCCTTGACTCCCTGCGTGTGCTTTCTTTCTTTTTTCTTTTTTCTTCTTTTTTTCCCCCCTGCTCTTTCACTCCCTACATCAAGATCAGAAGTCCTACTTACTCCACACTGGGAATACTCCTTAGATTTGTCTGTCCCCCATCTCTGCCCCTGCTTTACGCTAGGCTGCTGTCATCATTGTCCTGTGTCCCTGCGGCCTCTTGAACTGTGTCCTGTTTGGTGTGGCCACCCCCAGCCTGACCTGGTCTCACGCTGCCCGATGGGTACAGTCCCGCCTCCCTCAAGCATCAGTGGGCTTTTCTGCCATCTGGCCACCATGTCACCATCTCCGGCCTTTCCTCAGAACTCTTTTCCTTTCGGTGCATAAAAGAGGCTTCATTCTCTCCGACTGTCTGGATTTTTAACTACTGTATTGTGTCTGGCACATACTTGGCTCATACTTTAATTGTGGAATAAGCAAAATGGGCTGAGAGCCTGGACACAGGGGGCCTTTGATGTAAATTTTTTTTTGTAGTCTATTTGAAAATTGTGCTATTTCATGGCGAGAATTCAGTGAGCTTTAAACAAGCCTAGTGGTAATAAAGCATCCTATGGTTACAAAAGAAGTCCCCTACTATGTAGGTGCCTGAAACTGCAACACTAAAGCACCACATCAGGTGAGACGCAAACCCAGTCACGCTGTTTGGTGGTAGCACTGGGTCACAAGGAACAGTTTGCTTAAAAGCCATGAGAACCATTCTCTGAGCATCCCAGAGTTGCCCTCAGAAACTTTGGTGGACACGGGGACGTAAGAGGACCCGTCCCAGCAGAAGACGGCCTTCTCTGACATGTGCATTCTACCGTGTGGCCTGGCCAAAGTCTGACGTGTTCCCAGCAGTTATGTGGACCACGTGCTAAGCTCAGGGCAGCTGGAGGCACTTTTCCCTCTGCCTTCAGCAAGTGCAAGGGAAACGGGAGTGGCTCGTGGACTTATGGCCTGGATCATCCTCCTGGACTCTTTTCCTTCAATAAGCTCCCAGAATCAACTTCTTATCTTAAAATTGAAACGAACTCAAATACCATAAATGCACTCTTCTTAAAGTATGCAGCGTGTGGCTTTTCATATGCTCAAGTTGTGCAACTGTTGTCCGTACTATCTGATTCGAGAGCATTGTCATTGCTCTAAAAGATAAAACCAGCCCCACCTGGCAGTTCCTCCTCGTCTCTGCTCCCAGCAACAGCCACCGATCTGGTTTCTGTCTGTGTGGGTCTGCCTGTTCTGGGCTTCTCCTGTAAATGCAGCCATTCCGCACCTTTCCTGTCTGTCTTGTTCCACTTAGCATAACGTTTTTAAGTTCTATCCATGTTGTAGTAGGGAATAAGCATTAATGTTTTATTTATCCATTCATCAGTTGATTGGAATTGGGGCTGTGTCCAAGTTTTTGCTATTATGAATAACGTTGCTGGTGAATATTTGTGTACAAGCTTTCGTCTAGACCAAGTTTCAGTTTTCTTGGGTCCTTACCTACGAGCAGAATTGTTGGCCCATATGTTAGCTCCACATTTTACTTGCCGAGAAGATGTCATACCCTTTTCCAGTGTGGCTGCATCCCAGTACCTCCCCACCAACCATGCGTATAGTTTCCAGTTCCTCCACGTCTCCACCAGTGCTAGTCATCAGCTGGGGTTTTGGGTCTCACCGTCCTCCTGGGTGTGAAGGAGAATCTCACTGTGCTTCCGCTTTGCATGGCCCTAGTAACTAGTGATGTCAAGTATCCTTTCCTGTGCTTATTGGCCATTTGCATACTTGCTATGGAGACATGTCTATTTAGATCATTTCCCTGCCTGTTTTCAAACTGAGTCATCCTCCTATTGTAGAACTATAGGACTCCTTATGTATTCCAGGTACGAGACGCTATTGGAGTTGAAAATATTTTCTCCCACTCTGTGGGTTATTTCTCACCTTCTCAGTAGTAGTGTCCTTTGAAATAAAAATTTCCTTCTTTTGATGAAATCCAACTTACCTGCTCTTCCTTTCGTTCCTTGTATTTTTGGTGTAATATTAATATTTAGGAAACTATTGTCTAAGCCAAGGTTACAAAGGTCTGTATTTAAGTTTTCTTCTAAGAGTTTTATCATTTTAGTTCCTGAGTTTAGGTTTGTGATTCATTCATGTCAGTTTCTCTTTTTTAACTACTGGGGTGGCAGCCCGGGGTCTTGGCTGTAGGCAAGTTCTGTAACTCCGAGACACATCCCAGGCCTTTATTAAGTTTTGTGTGATGTGTGAGGTCCAACTTCATTCTGTTTGTGAACACCCACTTTGAATATCCCGCTCCTCAGCACACTTGTTGAAGGGAGTGTTCTTTAGCCGCAGTACACTTGTTGAAGATCAGCTGGCCCTAGACATGTTGGTTTATTTCTCAATTCTCAGTCCTAATCTTTGGCTGTCCTTCTGCCAGTACCCGCACTGACTCGATTAAGTTTTGAAATAGGTAAGTGTGAGTCCTCCAACTTTGTGAGGCTTTACAGGGCACTCGAGGTCTCTTTCATTTGGATTAACTATTTTTATAATACTATAACTTCTATAACAAAAATTCTGAACTCCTTGTGCTTATTCAACTATAAAACTAAGACAAACCTACGAAGTAAATGCCCATCTATAAAACTAATAACACAGGTTAACATAATTTAATGTGATAGAGGAAGGTGTCTCTTTGATATGGAATTGCATCTTTTAAGGCGAATGTGGAACTAACATATGGGTCCCCCTGGGGCTGGCGGGCCTGTGTGGCTGCACGCTGAGAGGCGGTGTTCATTTCCCTACCATGTTTTCTACCATGTTTGAACCCCTCAGATGCTTCTCTTCGTGTTGCATATTGTGCCACTATTTATCTTCCTGCGGTGCAGTTACGCAATTCACATTCTCCTTGACATTTCTTATAAAAATGTCCAAGCAGACAGCGGAGCTTTAAAGAATTTTATAGTGAACGGTTTCTTTATCCCCTAGTCTGCAGTTGTGTTGTGCTGTACTGCTCTCTGTGATTTACAGTTCAAGTCGTCTTCCCCTGCCCTCAGGAGCTGCTGAATGCAAACCTGGTCCCTGTTTTCTGTTGATGTAACTGAATTGTGCGGATTAAGTTATAAAGAGTAAGGGTTGGTTGGGCTCGGAGTGTCGAGTGCTGGGAAACTGGAGATGGGTGCACACATCTGGAGAGGTCCGGCTGCCTGGCTAGGAATCTGCAGAGCCTGGGGTGGCGAGGGTATCACATGGCCAGATATCCACGCTATGCAAAGCCGCGGCCCTACCGGATTAGGACCCCAGCCTTAGGGCCTCATGGCACTGTAATTAACTTCCAGATTCTGATCTTCAAATACCAGAGTGGGATTAAATGCCCACCCTCTTAATATTTCACAGTACAGATTAAGTTTCTCTGTGTTTTCACAGACACGTTTAAACCATGACAAACAATGAATTTCTTAAAAATAAAAACATTATTCACCATTAACTAGGAATAAAACTATTCCTATATAAAATTTTTGGTTATTGTCAAAATAATTCAAAAATAATCCTTTTGTTTTCAAAAAAAAATTCTTCTGGAGGATCCCTAGGTGGATGGATAGTACCATGGCCTGTTCTGAAGCCTGATTCCCATAAGCTTAGAGTGCACGGTCTCTGTGTCATGTACCAATAGTCTTAATTTGGCAAATTCATGTAGCCTGAGTGGGAGTGACCGCAGTTTGGAGGGCTTATTCCTTTTCTTGCCGCTTCTGTGAGCACTCACTTAAATCAGCCGTATGATAGAAGAAAGTATTGTTTTGCTTTTCTCCCTCCTTAAAGTTCTGGACGGCGGTTCCTTCAGTTCTCCAGTGCCGTGAAGGAGGTGAAGCCCGGCCAAGCACTCCTGGACCAAGTATTGGGCCCGGCCCGTAGTTCCCAGCAGGAGGTGGGGAGCAAGCTTGTCGTCCACCAGACAAGTGTGCAGACATTTCCAGCAGTCACACTGAGAGGCTGTATTAAGGCCCCCAGATTGTGCCCAGTGTTGGTGCCTGTACACAGGGACAGGACAGAGAGCATGGTCAGGACAGGAAAGGGCATCATGATAAGGGCTAGGGAAGCCCAGCATGGGACTTGCTTGCTGCTCCCGGCCACAGTTGTGGCGGCACGTGTGGACACCTGTGGCCGGGAGAACTGGACAGGCCCAGCAGCAGGGCTTTTGCCAGGAGCAGGTGTGCAGGCTGACTCTGCGGAGCTCCAGGCGCCTAGGTATGGCCGTGGTCACCAGGGCCATGTGTTTGCAGTTCGGACGCAGAGAACTTTTCTTCCCAGTTCAAGAAGAGGGGACCTTCCCCTCACCTAAGTGTCCCAGGGCCAGCTGGGGAGCCAGCCTTACATGTGAGCCTCTGGAAGGCCAGCCATGTGACCCGCCACATGTCTCTTCTGCCCTGGGCAGCACTGGCCACAGAGGGCAGCTGGGTGGGAGCCAGCAGTGCCACCACTGCCGAGCCGCCCCCAATGACAGCCTCTCTATACCCCCTACTTGAGAACCCTGGACCTGAACCTCTTTATGACCTACTCTAGCACAATCTAGCTCCTTTCTATTGGTTGAGGAGTCTGAATTCCCTGCAGATTTCATTCCAGGGAAGAAAACACTGAAAATATTTAGTGCAAACAAAACCAGGAAGAAGAAACCGCTCCCAACAGGGTTATAGATTCCCTTTAAGTAATCAGTTTGAGAGATTTAAACTATTGCATGGGTGGCTTGTCTGTAGGAACTGGGGCTCTCTAATTTATGTATAACTACACAGAGTATAAATCTTTAGTGAGGTCACTCAGGGTTTCAGTTCATTTCTAAAGTTGGGTAAGAAAGCAGCATATTCGAGGGTATCCTGGGAAAGGTGAGGGCCATTGAGTGTGACCCTCCCTGTAGTGGATGCAATCTTGCATCAGACCCATGCTCGCCACCTCCATTCCCTGCCTGTTTGGAGATGGACTCTACAGTGGCACTGTTACTTTAATAAAGAACATTCTCCACTTGTTCCACCAGTGGAACCAGACAGCCACCAGACAGCCACAGAAAGGTAGAGATAGCTTTCTCCTGGGACTTGGGAGAGAGGCCAGGGTGGGTGCCCTCCTGGTCGCAGGTTGGTTTTTTGCGTCTGGTGAGAGTTGCTTTTTAAGGGAATTCCCACATCTCTGAGGGCCGCCCAGAGTAGCGAGAGCTCTATTTTTATTTTACTTTAAATCTCTCAGTAGTTTTTCAATGGGAAGCTGAGGATTGTTGCTATTGATAGCTTCTTCTCACAGCTGTGTTGGCCCCAGCTGGAATTCTTGTCATTTTCCTTCTAAAAGGAACTAAATTGGGAGTTTACAGCGATAACTGTTGAGGGAGACTCTTAAGTTCTCAGCGTGATTTTACTTTTGGAGACCAGGCTGCTGGGAGGAAACATGAAAGTTGCAGCAAGTAATTTTAGTCTTCCAAAGAAAAACAAACTCACCTTAAAACTGTTTGCTTAAAGTTTTAGAGCATAGTCTGCCAGCCAAGGGTCAGGGCAGGGAGGGCCAGCTCGCGGGCAGGGGACCGCGCTTAGGTTCCTGCTCCGTCTGGTTTCTGCTGGATGTGTAGCCCCGGCAGAGCAGGCATCCAGCTAGCCACGTCCCTGCGAGTCTGAACTGGAGCTTCGTTTCTTCTCTATGCAATCGAACCTGGAGCCTTTCTTTGCTGAGGTTCCTTTAAGCATCACACCTGAACGTCTATTTATTTCTCAGTCTATGTAGATGGGTCTTTCCGTTTGTGTCTGTGGATGTTGAAAACCCATACCTTCTTAGTGTCTGCAGCTGCACAGGGCCTCTTGCTCTTCTGCCTTCCTGTGTTTGGAGCTCCCTTCTCTGGGGACCGTCCACCCTAGTGGCCGCACACTGCGCTGCTTGCTGTCTCCCTTCACCCTGGCTCAGCCACCCTCTCCACACTCCTGGGTTCCAGCCCTGGAAAGATGAAGACGCGGCGGTCACCTTCATCCTCTTGAACCCAGGCACCCTTGTGGCTGCCCATGTGCCCTGCTGCCCACACCTGGCGTCGCACATCCACCCTGTCACAGAGCAGGGCTTCTCCCTGTGGCTCCTGGTGAAGCTTCCTGCTGGGCAGCGAAAACCACAGCACACGCAGGCCATTTCATTCTGCGGTGATCACTGTTCATGCAGGTCGTTTTCTTGCACAGTTGTGGGTTTGACCTAGTCCTCCTCTTGTGTAAGTAGACACATTTGGTGGTGGGGGTGGCTTCCACTGTGGGGCCGGCCGCGAGCAGCGCCCAGTGCGCAGTCTCACCATCCTGACTCCTCCCTTTATAAAGAGTGCCTGTAGAGGCCCAGGGCTGGGAGGAGAAGCCAAGACTGTGCTGGTGCCCAGAAGAAGACTCGTAGCCCCAAGGACTCGGTGGTGGTCAGTGAACGGCAGCTGTGGAGGGACACGGCCAGCTGACCAAGCTTTCTCCTCGGTGGGTTGCTGTTCTGTAGCTTCCTTGTGCCCGCCACCCTCAACCTGGATGCTGAGTCTCAACCCACCACGGCCAGCACTGTCAAGTAGGACTTCCTGTGGGGGATGGGAGAGGTGGCCTGCTCTGGCTGGTGTGCTTTGGGAGAGAGGATGGCTTGTTCAGTTAGAGAGTAGCTGTCCTTTGGCCGTGGGAATGTGAGTACGGTTCTTCCCAGAGAAACCTTTCAAGTAAGACTGAGGAACTAAGGAAAGACAGCGGTTGTCCTTACTTCCCTCAAAGCTGGAACAACAGGAAAAAAAAACACGGAGAGAGCTGGGCTCACCAAAAGCTGGAGGTCTTGATCCTGTCATATTACAGCCTTCTGGTTAGCCCTAGTATTTTCCTGGCTGGTAGCATTTTGAGCTGGATTTAAGTGAGTACTATTTCTAAGCCTGGTGTGGTCCCCTTTTGTCTTGGAATGTGCTTTATATGAGTTGTGTCATTGGTGGCGACCCCTTAAGGTCCCTCAGCCTACACCCCTTTGTGGCCCTTACCCCCTCTAATCTGCCTTACAGAAGTCTGTCCTCCCAGGAGGGAATTGCCATCTCATCTCTCCAAAATCATCCTCTTGATTTCAGCATTACTAACTTGGTGTTGATTTTCTTTTGTGAGAAGAGGTTTCATTATGTTTCCTAGGCTGGTTTCAAACTTCTGGGCCCAAGGGATCCTACCATCATGATCCTGTGAGTAGCTAGGACAGATGTGACCTTTGTGTTCACGTATTTGTCTCTTGTGGAGGTCTACATGGCACCAGACCCTTAGAAATTCTCCTCTCCATTTTCTCGTATGCATCCTCGCCTGACATGTGTTGAGATTGGCTCCATGCTCTGGGGAGGAGTTTTTTCTACTTCTGGGTCTCAGCTTCTCTGCAGTCTTGGACTGTAGGACTGTAATGCCTTTGACAGTACTGCATCAGCTGTAACTCTCTGTCTCCCTCTCCTGGTTGGAGGACTGCAGCTGGCTTCACATTCTATTTAGATCCGAGACTCAGGCCGACTGAAGGAGAACGTTCCAGATTCTCATCCAGTACTCAGTCGACTGTCCGGGTTCTCTCTGAACACACATAGGATGCTCTCTAGACCTGGCATATTCTAAGCATTTCTTCACAACCTTATGGAGTTTTCCCAAATAAATTTTTAATGCTAACATTTCAAGTATAAGTGAATCATACCTTATTTTCTTACAGCACCTAATATTTTAAATATTCAACAATTCTCCAGTGTCTGATTTTCCAAAAAGTAGAAAAGAAACTTCAGCAATGTCAAGAATAGTGAAGAGACACTTGTGGCCGGAAGGGCGGTGTCACTGTCCGTCTGACTGTGATAACCAATGGGCTGTGGTTGCCAGTGACCCTTCCTTCTTTGCTGCAGCCCCCGGCGATACTTCCTCCTGTCCTCGCAGATGGCCATCCATCCTGAGTACAGAGAGGAGCTCGAAGCCCTGCAGGCCAAGCACGGAGAGGTCCTGCTCGTCCTGGACAAGTGCACCAACCTCTCTGAGGGCGTCCTTTCTGTCCGCAAGCGCTGCCACAAGCACCAGGTCTTCGATTACCCCCAGGTGCTGCAGGTGAGTGTCCCTCAGGCTGTGCAAGGGTCGCTGCCACCGGGTGAGATTGACCCCGACACCAGGGGTTGCTTTCGTGAGATATCACCCAGGGGAAAAGGAAATACAGTCGCGCCGTGTGCTAGGTGCACCCCTTCAAGGTGCCGGGTGCCTGGTGTTCGTGGGAAGCTGCTGGCCCATGCAAGCTGGTACTCGTTTCACCCACTCGGTGCGTTGTACTTCAGCAGTGCAAATCTGGTGGGTTTCCAACGAGCTGGAATTCTCATCTTTTCCTGTGGCCCTGTGCTTGTGGGCCAGTCTGGAGAAAAGTCTTTGTTCAGGGTGGCCCAGCAGCGCCTCCATTATCAAAGGCAGAGCGGCTGCTCTGCGGGTGTTCTCTAGGCGAGGTGGACAGTCCACAGGGGTGTGTGTGGGCTGGGCGCGGGGAATCCGAGCTCCATTCCCTGACATCTTTAAAATGAAGACCAGGTTAGTTCAAGGAGAAATATTAAGGACCTGGCCCATACTGAGATTATTAAAATACCTTCTCTCCAGAAGGGCCGCGGCTCCCCCTGGAATGTCTGGCTGATAACGGTGCTGATGTGAGCAGGGGTATTTATAATAACCTTTGTCTAGACAGGGAAAATGGTTATCGGCATGTGTGTCCGCATCTGGCCGCCAACTTTGCAGACCAGGCTGCGTGGCCACCTGCGCCCTGGGTGCCCGGAGCATGCTGTCCCTCTGTGCGCTGCTTCTCCCCCGTAGCCCTGGGGGACAGTATGATGTGATTTTCATTATAATTTTTCTGAACTTCCTATTTCTCTGACTTTAAAAATTAGATCATGTTTTATTTTCCCCCTTGACAAGGCAGAAACTAGGAGTTGCTGCGTGTGGAGACTCAGGGTCTCCCCTCACTGTTTTCTCCACACATCTCTTATTTTCCCAAGCATCTCCATTGATAGGGCTTAGGCAGCCAGTAGGAAAGAGATTTTTTTTTTTGAGATTTTGCTTTTACGAGATGTATTGTTTCTAGAGAGACCACATGTGTGTGAAGGTCTTTTCAAGGCATGACGTTCCTTCAGCAGGCACTTTGCAGGGATGGACACTGTTAGGCGTGCCGAGGGAGTAGAAGGGTAACAGAGACTTGATGAGAATCGAGTCTTCCTTCCTTTAATGGGTCCTGTGGAGGGCCCCGTATTCCCAGTGTGAGTCAGCTAAGAGGGGCTGCAGGAAGGCTGTGCCCTCTGGAGAGTCTGCCAGGCCCGGGTCCAGCCAGTGGGGGAGTTCCCTGTGCAGAGAAAGACTGTCCCTGTGGGCATGCGCAGAGCACCAGCCCTGTGACCTGGATATTACCCTGGAGCAGGGAGATGGTAAGCGTTGTGGCGAAAGCCACGCTCTGTGTGTCACATAGGTGAGAGCTGTTGCCTTTTGACGTTTTGGGGTCAAGATGCCTTACAGTTGGAACTTTGGGTAGTTTGTGGCCTACAGGTATGCCCAGGCGGGGGTCGGCAGTGCTGGGCTGTGATCTTAGCCTCTGTTTGTGGTCCCGCAGGAGGCAACTTTCTGCGTGGTCCTGCGTGGAGCTCGGCTGGGCCAGGCAGCCCTGAGTGATGTGTTGCAGGCTGGCTGTGTCCCGGTTATCATCGCAGATGCCTACATCCTGCCTTTCTCTGAGGTGCTTGACTGGAAGAGGTGAGTATTACTGCCTCGTCATCTTTAGCTGGTACTGTAGTTCTGACTGCAATAGAAATAAAAACTCTCAGGCACTGAAGGCATACCTAGCATTGAACTGTGGGGTGAGCTGCCCATATTTAAAAATCCAAAATCAGAAATGCTGCAAAATCTGAAGCTTTCTGGGTACCTCTACCATGCCACAAGTGGGAAATTCCATACCTGGCCTTCAGTGATACAGGTCACTGTCAGGGTGCTGGCATTTCCTTGTTGAGATGAGCCTAAGGAGTCTATGAGACAGAAATGCACTTGTGCTTGGGCTCCTGTCCCTAAGGTGTCTCATGGAGTGTGCAAATATGCCACAGTCTGCAGATCCCCCGCGCACTTTGAAGGTAGCATCTCAGATAAGGGACACACAACCTGCATTCCTGAGGCCGCCTTGCTTTGTTCCAATCGGGAGACGTAGTCCGTTGGCGTAGAGCAGTTCCCAGACTGACCCCGCTCTGCAGGCTGGCTGCATTTTAAGTACAGCTATGTTGGAACGCATCCCTGCCCCTTCATTTGTCTATTTCATGATTATTGTTATGCTAGCTGGACAGCGTGGCATAACTGTGGGACCATATGGCTTCTGATGCCTAAAAGGTCTACTGTAGGCTCTTTCCACAAAACCCTTTCCCAGCCTCTAGCCTGCAGGACTACAGACTCAGCTTTGGCTACAGGATAGACTCCCCTGGAAAACTTTATAAAAAGCCTAGGGCTAGGTAGATAGCTCAGTAGGATAAGCGCTTGCCTGGCAAGCAGAAGGTCCTGAGTTCAATCCCCAGTACTGCCAAAAATATAAATAAATAACCTTGGCTTTATCCAGGGGAGTCTGCATTTTGAACCTTCCAGGTCACCTGGCTTGCAGTGACGTTGAAGCCGCACAGTGCATAGCTGGTGAAAGCTTGGCGACATCTCCAGGGACAAGTAGCGCGGCCTGGTTGTGTGCCATTCCCGTTTCTTTTCCACTACACTTTGGGGATAGAAGATTGTTGAAAATTGGTCTCTATGCTATATACCTCTCAGTCTTGCTGTTTGCCTCTTCCAGTGCTTCTGATACTTTATCCAGGTCTAACTGACACAATTTGAGCAATTTTAATGGGACTCATTTATTCCTTTTTTTTCATTCATCTCATATTTATTAGGAAATCAATCATAAATAATACCAAGTTTCATTTCTGAGAATGCTAGGATCTTGTGTGGAAAGACTGACCTGCAGTTAGGATAGGCTTGCTTACCTGAGTGCTGGGAACCAGAAGTGTTTTTGGTTTTGGAATATTTGTTTGTTTGTTTGTTTGTTTGTTTTTGGCAGAACCGGGGATTGAACTCAGGCCCTTGTGCTTGCTAGGCAAGTGCTTATCCTACTGAGCCATCTCCCTGGTCCTTGGTTTTGGAATATTTGTATCACATTATGAGACACTTTGTAGAAGAGACCCAAGTCTAAACATACACTTCATTTATGTCCCATACACAGTATATGTACATAGCTTGAAATTTTAGGCCTGTTTTTAGTTTTGTGCATGAAACAAATTGTCTTTTTGAGACAGGGTCTTGCTATGCAGTTCAAGGTGGCCTTGAGCTCACTTGGTAGCCCGGGCTGGTCTCATACTTGCAGTGGTCCTCCTGCCTCAGCCTCCCAAGTGCTGGGATAACAGGCATGCACCACCATGCCCAACTTTGAAGCAGAATTTCATGATTCCCAATTTTCTGCTCTTTGTATTATACTGGCACTAAAAAAACATCTCAGAGTTTGGAGCATTTCGGATCCAGATTTTATGCTCAACTTGAACAATAGGCTGTGGAAGCGTCTTAGCAGGTGCTAACATGGGCTGGGAAAGCTGGGAAAAGAGGAGGGAGCCTGCCTCTGCTTGAAAGAGAACAGAAAGTCTTCCTTGCATCTCAGAAAGGTGATGGGCTTTGGCCAGCATTGGCCCACCTGTGCAAAAGTTCGTGGAGCATAGTTTCTTATTTATTTATTTATTTATTTTCTGTACTGGTAATCGAACTCACAGCCTCATGCTTGCCAGGCAGGTGCTGTGCTGCTGAGCTGCGTGAGGCCCTGAGCACCTTTTATTTGCCAGGGACCATTGGTTATGGCCATAGCAAGATGATGAAGGTCAAACCTTCCCTCTAGGGATGATAGCATAGTGGCAGAAGATAAACAAGTACACCTGCCCCTTGAGGAGGTTGAGCCCTGCTGTTCGGGACACCTGGGGAAGAGGGGAGAGAGAGCGAGGGACTGGTTAGGCTTCCCAGAGGTGGTGGCCGCGAGCTAGGGGTGAAATGTTAATTCTGTGAGAATCGCGATTGGCTTGGGTCGCTGTGACTGTGGTGAGTAGTGGGAAGCTTCTGGGTTTCAAGAAAACCAGCTCGGTGCTGGCTGGATTTATGAGTGGGGCAAATCACTGAATCTTTTCTGAGCCTCAGTTTTCCTATCTGCATAGCAGAAATTGTTGGCTTAGTTCACCAGGGTTTGCTGAGAGCCCATAGTGCGCTGAACGACCTGCAGTGGCTGCTGGGCGTATGGGCTTCGAGTTCAGCAGGCTCCTGACTCCTGGCGGCCCTTTGGGAAGAGTCCTAGGTGTGACCCTTCCTTTCCCTCCTTTGTCAGCGTCTCCTGCCTGCTTCTGCCAGGCCCCCCCTTTGGACTTGCTTTCCTGAGCTTTATTGCTACGCCGTCCCAGTGAGTGCTCTGCTGTGATCCACAGTCTTCACTTCCTCCTGGACTCCTGAGGTTCTCTGCAACATGGCCAGCCTGCTGTGTCTTGAGGCCCCTTCCCTCCCTGGCCCTCAGGTGTCCTCAGCCCCCTCTGCCCCTGCCCAATTTGCTCTCCACTGGCCCAACACATAGTAGGACCTCTGTGCGTAAGTGTCCACCAAATGAAAGGGTTTGTGAGCAGAGCTACAGCGAGTAACTGTTAATAAAGTGAGGTCAGAGAAGAGGGAAGAAGAATACGTAAGGTGGTGGCATGTCATGTGCAAAGGCCCTGTGGCGAGGCAGAATGTGTGCTGAGAGGCTCAGACATAGATGCCAATGAGAGACGACTAGGTGCATGAGAGGTGAGGAATCTGGGCTGCTGAGGTGACAGCAAGGACGTGGTCCGCATGAGAAGGGAAGACCAGAGAACACACCCAGAAGATCTGGCCGAAGCAGCTCTGGGTATTGTTTCTGCTCCTGGGACAGAAGCAAGACAGAGGTGCTTGTAAGGGTTGAGGCCATGCCGGTGTCCCGCTCTCGTCTCCAGGGCGTCTGTGGTGGTGCCGGAAGAGAAGATAGCCGACGTGTACAGTATCCTGCAGAGCATCCCACGGAGACAGATCGAGGAGATGCAGAGACAGGTCAGAGGCCAGGCCTGGGCCGGGGTGCGGAAGCGGGGTCTCCACTGCTGAGAGCACGAGCGGGGTGTGTCTCTTCATCATCCTAAATGTAGGAGAGCAGGCTGCGGGCACATCCAGCGAGCCCTGAAGTCCTCAGGCTCTGCACAGGAGGCTGCTGTGATTCCCAGAAGCTCTGTGGCAGGGTCTTCGGGATCCAAAGCCGCAGCCTTTCAGAAGGCCGTGGGCAGCTTGGGCGACAGCACTGGTGCCCGAGACAGAAGGGAGCCGCCGGGCCAATTCCGGCCAACAGTGCAAGAGCACTGCTGTGCGTGCAGGGAACTGAGGGGTCTCTTCTGTCCCCCAGCAGTGCCTCCCTCCTGTCCTGACCCACTTTCCCACCAGCTGTCTGGGTTCTGAAGGACCCACTGGGTGTCTTTAGTCCCATTTCTTCTCTGTCTCCTGAAGGAGATTTAACTGGGCAACATCAAAAAGCAAGTTGAAATTTAAAAGACTAGCCCTAACTTGGTAGCAAGTGTTTTTTCTGTCATTATTAATTTTTTAATGCATGCTTTAAACATTTTAATCGTTATCAGAATTGCCTCTGCAGGAGAAGAGGGAGAGGCTAGAGGATCTTAGCACAGAGTCAGCTGCAGGCTTTGCCTGGACAGGCGCTTGGCTTGGGCTGAGGAGAGGTCTGGGTTTCCCACGCATCTGAATGCGTCATCAGCCTCTCCTGCTGCTCGCTGCCCACCTGAGCCCCAGCTCGGGTTTTCTCATCCGTCAGGATGGGGCTGTCCTGGCCTTGGCCTCTGCCACCACTTCCACTCCTTTCCAGCTTCTGCTGTTTGTGGCTGTCCTGTCTCATCCTCTTTATCATGGGCTTGAGATACCTTGGTTTGTGAAAGGTTCCTTTGATTGTCATTTTAGGGTTAGGGCTGGAGTGGAAGTAGTTGGGTTCAGTCCACCTCAGTATGTGCTCCTTGAGTTGGTCAGCACTCTGTCACTCTAAGCCAAGATGATCCACATATAAAGACAAAAGGCTGATTTGCCTCACAACTTTGGAGGGCTCAGCCCTTGTGTAGGTGAATGCATTGCCCTCAGGCCCTGGTGGGCTGGCAGAGCATCGTAGAGGGGAAATGGGGGCAAGAGGAAGGGACCAGGGTCCCCTGCAAGTCCACCTTGGTGCCTGAAGACCTCCCACTGGGTTCCTGCTCTTAAAGGTTCTGCTGCTTCCAAGCACCCTAGCCTGGGGGCCAGGGCTTTAACATACGGGCCCCTGGGGGGGACACCCAGGGCCCAAATTGGGGCAGCAGCAGACTTTGCACAAGGCAGCGATGAGGTTCTTAGGTTGCCTGGTTGAATGTCAGCGCAGGGGATGCACTCTATGCCCGTGGGTGGGCAGGGAGCCAGCTGCCTTCTCTGGCCTCGGCCCCTTGCCTCGGACTGTCTGGGCATTCTTCCTGGCAGCAGGTCGCAGGTTTCGGCCTCCCTGCTGGCTTTCCATCCTTCTGTAGCAAACACATACTCATTTTTAGTTCCCAGCCCCGCTGTTGCTGCTGACTGCTTGCCCTCCTCTGAGTTTTAGTCAGAACGACAGACCAGAGAGTTCTGGATTTTCACTCTGAATCTGCGGCTCATAAAACCTGGGTAAAAAGGTCTTAAGGTTTTAAGAAAGTGTTCTTAAAACCCTTTGAAGAGTCAGGGCATTTATTCTTTTTACATCTGTGTCATTATTATGACATCTTTTTTTTTTTAATGTATTTAAGACAGGGTCTACAGGGTCTCACTACGTAGATCAGACTTGTAGTGATCCTCCTGTTTTCAGCGTCTCAAGTGCTAGGATTACAGGTGTATGCCACCACGCCCTGTCTCAGTCACCATCTCAGTGCACCCAGGGGGCAGGGCTGGCACAGCATGCAGGGGTTAGAACCCTGGCCACTGTGCTCTACCTAAGCAGGCACTTTAGTCCTCTGAGCTATTGGATCGGCCCTGACATCTTCAGTTATGAGTAAAGAAATTATAGATACAGTCAGAGGCTGAATCACACTCTGTCTTGCGCACCACTCTAGGCTAGACAGGTTAAGAAGCATCTGGGAGGTGACCTGGAGCAGATCCTGCCCAGTCACCTCTCCTGGCACCACCCTCATGTGGAGAAAGAGAGTCCCTTGGTTCTTGGAGCAGCAGACCTGCCACCGCTCCTTGGAGCCCTGTGATCTTTGGGAGCAGCAGGTTAGGCGCCAGGCCCGAGGCGGCACGGCCTGGCATTGTTTGCATGAGCTCAGAATCAAGGGACCATTGAGAGGGAATGAGTGCAGGTTATTTAAACAGCATGCATGCAGGTTATTTGGGTTCAGAGATGTACACTGTGAGCCAGAAGACTTGGGTTTGAGCCCTGGCTCTGTCCCTGTTAATCGCATGACTGTGACAAGTCACCAGTGCTGACTGGGCTTTCAGTTCCTTCTGTATGAAAGGATGGAGTTGGCGAAATCCCTTCTCATCCATGCAGCTGCTTGAAAAACGATGAAGAGGGCTCAGGAGATAGCTTGGCTGCATCAGGTCCCAAGTTCAGTGCCCCGTGCTGTGCCAACCCCGGCACCCTGGCTGTGCTGTGCTGGCCCCAGAACCACGCCTGATGGTGCACACCTGTAATCCCAGAGCTGGGGAGGCTGAGGCTGGAGGATCACTGAGTCCAAGCTGCATAGTGAGACCTTGTACCAAAAAATAAAAACCAAATGATGGCAATCCTTGCCCTAGCGGGATCAGTAGCCTTCCTGATGGCACGAGCACTTCATTGCTGATCCCTCTGCTCAGAGGTCCGGTGACTTCTGCAGTGGACACCCTTCACTGAGCTGCCTGACTACAGAGAGGCTTCATGGCAGCCCCGCTGTGCTCCCCCTGCCCTCTGTCCCAGGGCTGCTCTCTGACTGTCCCTTGGGCCCCACCACAGTGCCCATTAGTCTGCCTACCATTACTTGGGTGTCCAAGTCCTGGACCGAGGGAAGCTTCTATTGTTCTATAACAAAGTATGTTCTTCCCAAAATACTCTTGTCATTTACCTTCCACTTACCTTCCACTTGATGAAACCTGACCTTGGCAGGAGTGACTAAAACACAGCATACACCTGCACCTGAGAAGGTCTTGCACTTCAGTGAATTCCCTAACTCAGGGACATGAGACGCAGGTGTTTCCGTAAGACAAGCGGGACTCAGAGGAAAGCCCGTTGCGGTGGTGGCATCAGGGCTCAGGAGCCAGGACCCTGTTTTCTTGCCAGATTCAGAGCTGGCTTAAGGCCGCTGCAGGTACAGTTGTGGCCAGCAGGGGTCTCTATCCCCTCATAAGTGACTCGTCTTCATTCTGCTGGCTTAAATGCTTCCACAGAATCCTGACTGCCATAAGCCACTTCTTCAGCCACATTGTCCTCGCAGCTGCTGTGTGGGGGCCAGCAGGTGTTGCCAAAGTATGTCACAGCCTGTCACTGGTGAAGGGTGGGGTGGGAAAGGCACCAGTGGGAGCCATTGCGGTGGCTTGGGGTTGCCAAGGGAGAAGGTTGTGCCACGGGAAAGACCTCGGACCCTGACCAGAGGAGCAAGGGCGGAACAGCTCTAAAGCTAAAGGCAAGACTGGAGCCTGCAGTGAGAGATGTAATTAAGCTCACGTGGTACATCGTGTCCCCACCAGTGAGTGGTGGCAGAGCATTGGATGTGGGCGGCCCAGTACGGGCTGACAGGCTTCAGTTCCTTAACTAGTAGAGGGTAACCCTGTAAAGGGGTAAAGCTGATGTATCAGTTACCTTTTGTTGTCCTGTGAGTTAATTAACTAGTTAATTGATTTATTGGAGCCCTGATTTTTCTCAGGAGGAGACTTGGGTGATAATGAATGTGTGACCTCATCCACAAAGGCTGTACTCATCTTAGGATACGTGGTTAGAGCTCAGAGAGCGCTGAGGAGATGGTACTGCGTTCCCAGGCATGTTGGAGCCTGAGGCGGAAGGAGAGAGTGGGCAATGTGAGTGGGCGGGAGACCGACGTTTGGGGTAAACTGAAAGAGGAGGCATGTTCGTACTTTGAAAGGCAGAGAAAAGTTTGCTGCTAAATGCGTTTGTACTGACACAAGCTCATTTGCATCCCCAGCATGCCTTGAACCACCAGAGAAAGTCCACAAACAGGGGCTTGGAAGGCGAAATGAACGGCCTGTATGGTTAGAAGTGTTTGTGTGGATAGGGAGGAGGGTGTAAGTGGATCCCCAGTTTATCTGCTGAGCAGAGTTTCCAAACATTCTTTTATTGGTCAGTGGCTCCACCAGCAGTGACCTCCGACCTCCGCCACACTAGGAGGTGGAAGTCAGGAGCCCGCCTTGCCTTTGCGCTCTCTTTTGCACTCATGTCACTGGGGCCTCTGAGGTGGCCAGGCGCTCACCGGCCCCTTCCCTCTCGGGCCATTGTAACTCAGGCTAAGCTAAAATGCCAGTTTCTTTTCAGTCTTTCTCCATCTCCCGCTCCTTCATGGTTCCCTGTTAGCTGTGCTAACGCTCAATATCTGTGCTGCAGAGAAGTATTTGGTGGTACTGTGGGCCCACTAGCAAAGAACTTCTGTGTAACAAAATCCAACCCAGGCCTGGGGTGCCTTCCCTGCCAG
>NDGM011128918.1:0-11030 GCA_002564305.1 Octomys mimax | reverse complement strand
AAAAAAAAATCTGAAAAAAAAAAAAAAACCCTCTAAAACAGCAAAGGATTTTTTTCCCCTTTGGTATTTCTTTTAGGGAAGGATCTAGAGGGTGTTCAGGGTCTTACTACTAGATCAGACTCATAGTGATTTGCCTGTTTATAGCCTCCCAAGAGCTGGGGTTACAGGTGCACGCCACCTCACCCAGTCTCAATTGCTGTCCCAGTGCACCCCAGGAGTGGGGCCAGGGCCAGCACAGCAGGCCCAGGGATCGAACCCCCTGGCCCCTGTGCCTGCTTACAGGTGATTTAATCTACTGAGCTATTTGGCCAGCCCAACAAAGGATTTTTGTTGTTGTTGTTTTAATGTATGAATTCAAAAGGATAAATAGAACAGGAGAGTAGAGAGCAGTCACAAAATTTTGAAAGCAGAAAGGTAATGGTAGCTGGGTGTGCCCACAAAGCCATGTCCTAAGCTGGTGGTGGGAAGGGTTGAGAAGTACTTTGGCGTACATTGCAGACGCCACAAGGGCCCTGGAGTTAGAGCCTAAGGTAGAGGTGGATCTAGAAATCAGGGGTGTGTTCGTGAGCCTGCTCAAGAAAAGAGACCTCCTGGTCCTCT
Organism: Octomys mimax; assembly: GCA_002564305.1. Classification (NCBI taxonomy): domain Eukaryota; kingdom Metazoa; phylum Chordata; class Mammalia; order Rodentia; family Octodontidae; genus Octomys; species Octomys mimax. The sequence goes on along the minus strand of NDGM011128918.1, from coordinate 10,430 downwards.
TTCCAAAGTCTGCTGCTGTACACACTACACCCTTCACCAACACCACACAGGTAAAACACCCGAGTCATGGTTTGAGGTATGCAAGACAGAAGGTTCCTAGATTGGGGCACACCCGACAGGCAGAGTGAGGGTGAGAGGTGATACGGAAAATGGAAAATAAATGAAAATCTGTGCAGAAAGGCCCATTATGAAGGGAATAAGAAAAAGGAATTTTTAAGTTGACCATTTTAATCTGGAATGAGCAGTAATTTGACAGCATGGGATTAAATGCCCCCAGCAGTTTGAGATGACAAAAAGGGTCTCCAACTTAGAGCACACAACAAATGAATCCTCAGACCTCAGCATGAGTTCTCTCGCCATTCAGAGCCAAGCTTCTCCAGAGACTGCCTGCTGAGTATCCCACTGTCCCATCTTGTTTGAAGGTTCAGATTGCTTCCTCTGAGTGCATTATCCTTATTCAGAGCCCAGGCTTCTAGTTATCAGAGGGTGAAGATCAAGTACCGATGATCCTCCAACCCTATGGGACCCTCTAGTGATGCCCACTGAACATGTACCTTCCCTTGTGCCATCAAAGGTAGACATTGATGCATTTTCCAAAATGATGCTTCTGACGTTTCTATCATTTTCTTCCAAGTAACCAGCGTGGATTCTATATGTTTACATGCTGGCACCATTTTGGTTTTAGTGAAGATGTTCACAAAAGGGTGACAATGCTTATTCACATTTGTTCTTCAAGGGGTCCTGATGAAGTTTTCTGACTATGGTGTTGAGGGCCTGTAGGTACCCTGTCTCAGCCCCCTAAATAACAACTTTGGATGGGATTTGTTTGCTTGAGCATATGTATTCAAATTTTGTGCTTAGTGGCTGTACAAGTGATCTAACACACTACTCCACATAACTTCTAGCCAGTTCTTCATCTATATCCTTCATCCTTCCAAACTTTTGGTGCACAGACACACACACTTTTGGAGATACTTAAGGGCTCTGATGGAGATCAAACTGTTTTCACAGGCTTCATTTTCAATTTTAAGTTAAATATAGAGATTTATGCTTCCCAATGTAGTAGAGTTGTAGAAACCGGGCTTAACCTCTTACATCAGAAAACTGGACAAAACAGGCAGTATGTGAAGCAAATGCTTTTCAGATATTGGACAACAGATAGTGTAGGACTAAAGTCACTCAGAGGCAGGCAATGAGGCAGCTGTACCAGATACTGTGTGAAGGTAGCTTCCAGCAGCAGCTCAGGGAAAGGGCATCCACCCAGAACTGGCCATCTCCCCAAAGTGAGGAGGAAGAGGCTGATTTGGGGGAGGATTTATAGAGCAGACCCCAGAGAGGAGGGATCTGTATAGAGAAAGGTGTCAGAGAACAGCCAAACTAATTCCACATGTATGGTAAAGGTGTCTCTCAGTAACTACACATACAGAATTGCTATAAAGACTTAAACAACATAATCAACCTATTTCTGCCAATAGAAATTTATCGGACAGGGCCCAGGAGATAATTTGGCAGTCTAAGTGCTTGTGTGGCAAGCACAAGGATCCAGGTTCAATCCTTGGTACTGAATGCCGTGCCCACCCCACGCAGAGCTGGCCACTGAAACCAGGCATGATAGCTCATGCCTGTAATCCCAGTACTGGGGAGGCTGAGACAGGGGGATCACTATGAGTCTGAGCTGTGTAGTGAGACCCTGTCCCAAAGAAATAAAAGATTTTAAAAATATTTTTTTAGAAAAGAAAGCTATAGGACAGTGTATTCCCAGAAAGCCAAATGCACATCTCTTTCAAGAACACAGTGAATATTTCCTCAAATAGGCTGGACAGTAAAACAGTTCTCAGTAGAGAACTATTTCAGCACTTCACGTCTGTATTACCAGAGAAGAAAGGCTTCAGTTAAACCCAAAGTAAGCAGAAGCAAGTAACACAATGACCAAAAGAGAAATCAATGAACAGAGAATAGAAGGATAAGAGAGAAAAATCAGTGAAACCAGGTATTCTTTAGAAAGATCAATAAAATTAAGAATTCTCTTACTAGAAATATCAGAATAAAAAAAAATACAAACTGCCATTGTCAAGAATGAAAGAGAGAAAAACGGTGAAAGAGAACTTTAGATAAGCGCAAGCAGCGGCATGTCTTGGGAAGGCTCTTTAGATGCTCATCTGATCCAGCTGACTAAAGCGCTTATACTTTTGTACTCTAACGCACCTATTAAGGGCTGTATTTTGAAGATAGAAAATTTTCCTTGTCGTGTAGGTGATTGGGAGCACTGGAATAAGAAACTTCAGCCCTATTTTTATCCAACGGACAGCATTCCAGAATATTCATCAATCTTGGTTCCAAATGTCGACAATGTTAGAACCAATTTTTTGATAGACACCATCGCCAAGCAGCATAAAGTAAGTTTAGCAGGTAGATTCTTAGATGACCCCCACCACCTCGCGAACTCATCCTGTATTCACACACCACAGATAGGAAAGTGAAGCTCTAAACCCAAGGTGGGTTAAGAGTTCACCAGTGATGTTTCAGGCAAAACCCGGCATGGGCTGTTGTCATCAACAAATCGCATCGTAAGGCGGGTCTTACAACCCAGTGTGCACGCCCTGGGTATGTCTCAAGATAGCTGAGGCCCCGCTCGGCCTTCAGTTAGCTCTCCTGCTTATGGCTGAGGTGGAAGCCAAACCCAAAGGGCATGTTTTGAGCAATTGTTCAGGCGGAAGCTGACCACGGGGCATATCTATTTCAATGTAAATCTGTGGTAGCATTTCCATCACTTTTTAAAGCACTTTAACCATGTGATAATAATAATATTTACACTTAATGCATAAAGTAATGTTATTCTACTCTGAACCCAAGGGGCTGGGAGGCTGTCTCCCTGGCGAAGGATGAGTCCCGGGCCCCAGGACGCTCTTCCCTTGCTGAGCTGCTGACTCTCAGCTTCTCGGAGAATGTGGGTGTCTGCCTTCTAGATCTCTCCCACATCCCAGCGGCCATGCAAATGCTCAGCCACCTTCTCTTCTGGCTGCTCTATGGCACTGTGTACGTTTTATACTCAAATCTTTAATGCCACTAGGATTTATGTAGGGGGGCAGATGTAACCCCCAGGACAATCAGAAGTTGACTGTAATATAGGATGCAGGGATACCAGTAGACCATAAGGCACTTGGACACTAAAGTTCTTACAACTTCCAACATGACTGTCTCATGATTGCAGGCTGTTTTGCTCACGGGAGAGCAGGGAACTGCAAAAACGGTCATGATTAAGGCCTATTTGAAAAAATACGACCCTGAAGTACAGCTGTCCAAAAGCCTAAACTTTTCATCTGCCACAGAACCAATGATGTTTCAGGTAAAACCCGGCATGGGCTGTTGTCATCAACAAATCACATCATAAGGCGGATCTTACAACCCAGCGTGCACGCCCTGGGTATGTCTCAAGATAGCTGAGGCTCTGCTCGGCCTTCAGTTAGCTCGCCTGCTTATGGCTGAGGTGGAAGCCAAACCCAAAGGGCATGTTTTGAGCTATTGTTCAGGCAGAAGCTGACCATGGGGCATATCTATTTCAGTGTAAATCCATGAGTAGAATTTCCATCACTTTTTAAAACATTTTAACCATGTAATAATAATAATGTTTATACTTAATGCATAAAATAATGTTATTCTACTCTGAAACACCACTCAGCTTTTTATAAATATGGGTTAATGATATGACAAACCTTTCTTTTCCTCAGAGGACCATTGAAAGTTATGTGGATAAGCGGATGGGAAGCACATACGGGCCACCAGGAGGCAGAAAAATGACTGTGTTTATTGATGATATTAATATGCCTGTGATTAATGAGTGGGGAGATCAGGTATGACTCAGATAGCTCACATAAATGATGCTCAGTCGATGTTTTTCATTGGATTGGTAACATACATGTCCTTAAGGCAGTGGCAGCTCTCCACTGTCTTGGACTTCCGCCTTTCTGCAATCTCTTCATGTTTTCCACAGCTCCCTCACGTGTCCTTGGCTACCCGGTTCACTGTATTTTCTGTTTCTCGCTTCTGCCTTGGTCCAGGATGGCCTGCTAGTGCTGGCCTCTTACTCTGCATTTATTCTCTGAAGACTACTGATTTGTTTTTAAAATATTAACTATCACATACCACAGCCCTCGCCAAAGTCATCTATCAACCTGAGTTACTAGGGACTGGTCCTGTCCCCTTTGTCCCTGTGAACCCTGGACGCCACTGGAAGCTCAGTGCTCATCCTGAGATGAATTCCTAAATAGTTCTGCCCAGTCCTTCTCTACTGCAGTGTAGGGCGGCCCCAGCAGTCCCTAGGATCAGGGGAGAATGGAAGACACGTGTGTAGAGCTTGTCACTCCCGTCATCAACAAGCTGAGGAACTCCTGAATTCTAATCTCATTTTTCTGCCTAGGAATGTGTAGTTGGGCTGCAAACCTGACCTAAATCTGCTCCTCCACTAGCTTCTCTATCTCAGGAAATAGCAGCTCCACATTGAGTCTGTTAGGAGATCATGTTGGTTCTACCTTCAGCCATACACAAAATTTGACTTCTGCCCATGCTACCAGCTGGTGCCAGTCACCACAGTCATCACTCATTAAACTGGGCTGAATGAAGAGTATCTGAGGTGACTGTGTGCCACTCACTTCGAGATGCCCAGGAGGACGTTGGCGACACAGGTGTGGAACTTAGACTGGAACCTGAAGCGGGAGCTGCAGCCTTGAGATTCATCAGGGCGTAGGTTGAGATGGGCATCCTTTGGGGTAGCAAGAAGCAAAAAGGGCCAGATGGGTGGGTAGAGAGTGGCTTGGGAAGTGATCCAGGCGTCTCAAATGAGCCTCTGAAGCCAAGAAAAGAACAACTTTCAAGAAGGAGGAAAGGTTAGCAGTATTGGAAGCTGCTGAAAGGATAAAATGAACACACAGACCCCTAGGTCGACACATTAAGGAATATTTCTTTATTTAATTGGCATAGGATCTCGCTTCACAACTCAGTTTCACAGTGATCCTTCTGTCTGTCTCAGCCTACCCAGTTCTGTAATCCCCAGTGGGATTACAAATGCATGCCACCACACAGTTTCAGTAGCCAGCACAGTGTACTTGGGGCTTCAGGGCTGGCACAGCATGTGGTACCAGGGATCGAACCCAGGTCCTTGTGCTTGCCAGGCAGGCCCTTAGACCACTGAGCTGTCTCCCCAGCCCCAACATTAGGGAATATAGTACTGAAAGCTTAGGTTGAAACCACTGTACAGGACCAGGGAGACAGTCGAGTGGCATAAGCACCTGCCTGGCAGACACAAGGTCCTGAATTCAATCCTTGGTGTAAATAAATAAATAGGCTTTATTGAAACCACCTTGCGTTCTGACTAATGTGGAGTGTGGATCTCCATTGTGGAACTTATTGCAACCCCAAGCACCATTGCCATTTGTACCACATGGCTCATGATCATCTGCGTAAATTTGCTTGGGCTGGCAGGCACAAGGACACATTGTGCTGGCACCAGGCACATCTAATCTGCAGCTCAGCATTCATGGGTGGTGTCATGTAAGTCACATGGCCCAGTGGTGGTCGTGGATGTTCCCTTTGGGAGCTGAATGGTTTTTCTTGCTCATCTTGTCTGCGCTGTTCTGTAGGAGCTATAGAGGAACATGTGGTGGTATGTCACAAAAATGTCAGTGTAACCTTTCAGATCACTAACGAGATTGTGCGGCAGATGATGGAAATGGAAGGAATGTATAGCTTGGATAAGCCTGGCGATTTCACTACCATTGTGGACGTGCAGCTCATAGCAGCGATGATTCACCCCGGAGGAGGCCGAAATGATATTCCACAGCGCTTAAAAAGACAGTTCACTGTGTTTAATTGCACATTGCCTTCAAATGCGTCAATAGACAAAATTTTTGGTAAGTGTATTTAATTTTTTATTGTATTACACAGATCTAAAGCATGTAAAACTGTAAGACTCCAAAAGGCCCTGTGTAAAATAGGGATTAAACGTCTGAAATGGAGAGCTAGCTACCAGGAAAGAGAGATTAATGAGTAGGATGACTCATGCTTACAGCTTATTTTAAGACAGAGGTATTTAGACACTGCCTTGCTGAAGGTTGACATTCAAAGTAAAAGAGGCTTTGTGTTTGGGTTTTCTCGATATGGTTAAACAGGGAAATTTGTGCTAATGAATATCAGCACATCCACATCCACTACAGCTCAGCAATAATAATAATAATAATTTATCAAATGAAATCCAGCACTTTGACATGTTAATGAAGGAGATTTTTGATATCAAATTTAAGCATACATAAATTGCACTCCCCCCAAAAATACAAAGAATAGACCTGTGTATTAGATGTATTTATTCAGTTAAATGATAGACACTAATTTCTTGGTATAGCAAGTGTTGTAGATCAGCAGGGGAAGGATAGCCTTTCAATAATTGGTGTGTTCAGGGAACTATTCCAAGAAAAACAATTGAAGTTAGAGCTATCTTACATCAAGCACAAATCAAGTACAGATGGGCTAAAAACTTAAATACAAAAGACAAAGCTTTAATGTTTTTGGAAGAAGAAATAGGGAAATATGTGTCGCCAAATAGGAAAGGACTTCTTAAATAAAATACAGAAAACACTAAAACAGAGAAAAAAGTATAAATTTCACTAGATTAAAATGCATAAGTTTTCTTCCTTTAAAAATTTCACCAGAAGGATGAGAAGCAAGCTTTAAGGAGTGAGAAACTTTTAACACATCATAACACAAAATTAGTGTTCTGAATACTACAGAAATCCTGTGAAATAATCAGTGAAAATCATATAACCCCATAGAAAAATGTACAAAACTCAAAACACTTTAAAAAGGGGGAGGGCTAGAAAGATAACTTGGTGGTCTAAGAGCCTGCCTGGTGAGCTCAAGGACCCAGGTTCAATCCTAGGTGCTGCATGCTGTACCAATGTACCAGACACCAGAACTGGGTGTGGTGGTACACACCTGTAATCCCAGTGCTGGGGAGGCTGAGATAAGAGGATCACTACGAGTCCAAGCTACATAGCAAGACCCTGTACCAAATAAATAAAGATGTAAATAAACAGATTTTTAAAAATATTAAAAAGGGAGAACCAAGTAGCCAATAAACAAATATGAAAGTCATAAGCATCATTAGTGTCTGGGAAAAATGCAGATTAAAAATGCTAAAGAAATGCTTCTTAAAACCTATTATATTTGCAAAAAATGAGGGAAAAAATTTTTTGAGACATAGTCTCACTATGTGGTTCAGATTGGTCTTGGACTAAGTAGCCCAGGCTGGCCTCGAACTCAGGGCAGTACTCCTGCCTCCACCTCTGGAGTGCTGGGATTACAGGTGTGTAGCACCATGCCTGGAGAGAAATTCTGATAGAACTCTTAGTGAGAAAGTGTTGGTGTAGCGGAAACTCTCTTTCCCCATTGGTGGTGGTGCTCGGTGACTGGCCACAAGCCTTATGCGTAGCAATTTGGCCTTGTTACTGATAAAATAGAAACATATTCCTATCCCACCAATTCCACTGCTAGAAATACACCAATTTATCACTTTTTTCTTTTATGATTTGTACACTTAGGGTCTCACTGAAGAAGTCCCTTCTAGGACTAGTGAGATAGCTCAGTGGACTAAGTGCCTGCTTAGGCAAGTGCAGGGACCGGGGTTTGATCCCCCCACCCCAGGTGTGCTGAGTCAGCCACCAAGACCAGACATGGTGGCACGTGCCTATAATTCTAGCACTGGGGAGGCTGAGACAAGAGGATCACTATGAGTCCGAGCTGCACAGTGAGACCCTATACCAAATACACACAAAAAATTTTTAAAAATTAAATGAAGTCCCTTCCTACCCAGACATCGCATAGAGCTTATCCTTCATTTTCTTCTAAATAGTATATAGTGCTGTCTTCCATCTTGAGGCCCTCAGTTCTTCTGTACTTGATTTTACATGTGTGCACCAGCAGACTTACACGTGCATGCTCGTAGAATCAGCATGCTTGGCACTAGAGCCTTGGGATAATCCATGTATTCATTGCCACTAATGCTGGGTAAGTGGACTGTGGCAAAAGCACAAAGTGTAACATCCTACAGCGGTGAAAATGAAAGAAGAGTGCAGCTGCATGCCTGGATGTAGATGAAGCCAAGAAATACAGTGTTGACTGCTAAGAAGCAGATCACAGAGAAGTATACAGCTCCAGAGAGCGAGGCCTCGGGAAGGGAACCAACTGCCCAACTGAGGCCGTTTAGCTGGTGCCCAGCAGCGCTGAGACTTTAGTCCCTGTTTTCTGATTCCGAGTCCCATGTTCTGACATTTGTCCCACAGGAAGGTGGAAATGGAGAACACAGCACTTCAGGAAGCCAAAAGGCCTCCGGGGCATCTAGCACAAGCCACCACGACTCTGGAGGGCAAGCTTATGTTTTCCCACGGCAGCTCTTCTTCAGCCTCTGTGAATAAACCTCCTTCCGTGTATTCTGCCTCTCACAAAACTGCTGGTGTCTCTGAGCAGATCTTTATATTCACACACCTCTGAACCTATTCTGCTCAGAACCAAACATACCTCAGTGTATATGCTGTCTGCAGTGAAGTTAAGGAAATCCCTTCTTGCTGCCTGAATCAAAGACATCTTGAGACTGTAGCAGCAGTCTGTAATCCTACAGGCCCGTCCTTCCCGAGGGTGCTGTGTGGCTGTCCCCGCACTCGCTGTCCCTGGCATGGCTACCCAGCTAGGCCAGGCAGGAGTGTTGACACACGGCGGTTAGGAGATGCAGGTCCTACTTCACTTCTGCCGGCAAGCAATCCACACAGTCTTGGACAGTTTGTTTTTCCTGCCTGGACCTCGTCTCCTCTGTAAGATGAGAAATTTATTCCTAAGCCTTTTCTAGCTTTCAGACTCGGGAGCCAGTCTGCTTGGGTTTAAATCTCAGATTCACCTGCATGCAAGTGCCATGACTATAACACATCCCTGAGCTTGAGCTAGAATGGGAATAATAATAATGATGTTTATCGCACATCACCTTCTCGTGGGGCGCTGGGAGGATTAAATAAGTTAACGCGTGTAAGACACGCGTTACTGAGCTCGGTGAGCCACTGCCGACTCCTCATCTTCGCTGATCCCTTGAGAAATGGTCTCAGCATTCCAAGTTGGGTCAGTCTTGTAGTGATTTATTCACTGGGATAAACATGCACCTTGGTAATCCGTTAGGAAGTCCATACTTTCAATCTTTTTTATTTTCCAGGACTTATTGGCTGTGGATACTTTGATCCTTGTAGAAAGTTCAAACCTGAAATATGTGAGATGATTTCGCATTTAGTCTCGGTGGGCAGAGTGCTGTGGCAGTGGACTAAGGTACAGATGGGTTTGTTGTCCATAATTTTTTAAAAAGTCAACAGTTCCCTAGCCTCAGTCTCACCTCATGGTTCATTAAATGATCAGAAATCACATGTAATCGTGTTTCTTGAGAAAAGATAAATTAGGTGCTCAGATAGATTTATGACACCTTTTCCTTCCAGAGAGCAAATATCCTAAATGAGCGGTGCTTTCCATATGTATGAGACATTACTGTAAACCAGACATGACAAGCGAGATAAAGGAGAATTTTCCTAAAATGAGAACACTGTGTTTCCAGTCGTTACTCTGATTTGTAACTCTTTCTTTGTACCTCTGTCTGCCTCCACCAAACTGTGTCAGGCACACGCATATTTATGGACTCGAGTTAATAAATGGAATTTCAGGTGTTCTCAGCTCACGGAGACTTGAAGTCCTAACTGTGTGATTCTTGGAAGTGAGAAGTGAATTCATAAATGGGTGGAAGTGTTCTTCAGAAAGCAGGCTAGCCGGTCGTGGGGGTGCACACCAGGAACCCCAGCACTCGGGAAGCTGAGGCAGGAGGATCATTGCATGTTTGAGACCAGCCTGGGCTATAATGCGAGCTCAAGGCCAGCCTGCACTGCATAGTGAGACCCCGTCTCAAAAAGAAAAAAAAAAAAAGGAAAAGAATGCACAATCAGATCACACAAATCAGAACCCTAAGTAAAGCTCATCAAACCTGGAGCTGTCATCATGTGATTTAAGGCCATTAGGGTAGGTCTGAGATTTATTAAAAAAAAAAAAAAAAAAAGTCAATCCTTTTGGGAAAAAGTGACAAAGGAGATAATTCTTAGTTATTTAAGCCAATTAAACACATCAGGGCAGATGCCTGTCCGTGCCTTTGGAAACCTGGCGTGTGCCAGCCTTTCAGATTCCTAGGTTGGCAGGGGTACTTGTGGATACAGAATGATCCTGAAGGACTCGGGCAAGTTGCTGCCACATGTGGAGCACAGCTCTCCTCCCTGGATCCACCGTCTGGGTCGGCTCTGCTCTCAATATGAAGGCTTTGAGTTTATCATTCTTAATAGCTGAATAATACTCCATTGTGTAAAAAT
>NDGM011128881.1:0-23054 GCA_002564305.1 Octomys mimax | reverse complement strand
GGGAGATGGCTCAGTGGAGTAAGTGCTTCCCTGGCAAATGCAAGGGCCTGAGTTCAATCCCCGGTTCTGCCAAACAAAAAAACAAAGTCAAAGTGGCTTTTCCCCTTAGCCCAAAATTCACCTTTCTCATGTTCTGTCTGATCTATGACCCTGACAAGGATGGCATAGGGGAGGTCCTTATTGCCCGGTCATCAGTCCTTCTCCTAACATGTTCAAGTGGTCTGCTCCCTGCTCTGTCTGACACCCGTGACTGTACATTCCTTGGCCCCTCTATATCCTTTCTTATAATCAATACTTTCTCAACTAAAGTCGCAGAGTCTGTTTCATCTGCCTGTAATCAAAGAAACCTGCCACAAGCAAGTCTTGTTCTCATTAGCCTTCCTGTAGGTGAGGAGTCAGGCTTGAGGAAGTTAAGGAACTTGCTGAAAGTCACTATTTTTCAGCTTTGAAGGGATAGAAGGAAGGTAGTATGGGTGGATGGATGGAAAAGAGGCTAAGGAAATTGGCTCATGTGGTTACGAATGCTGAGAAGTCCCAACACTGCTATGCCCAACCTGGAGAACCAGCGAGCTGGTGGAATAGCTTAGTACAATCTGCAGGGCCAAGAACCTTGGGCTCACTTATGTAAGACCTGAGGTCCAAAGGCCAGAGAACCTGGTGTTCAGATGACTGAAGTCAGGCTAAGATAGGAGGCCCAGCTTCAGGGGGCTTGGTTCTACTCAAGCCTCAGCCAAATGGATGGTGCCCAAACACACTGGGTGAAGGCAGATTTCCTTACTCAGTATGTCAACTGAGATGCTAGCATTGTTTTGGAAACATCTTCACAGACATACTCCAATGTAATGCTTTCCCAGTTCTCTGTGCATCCATTAGCCTGAACAAGATGGCATCACAGTCACAGAGCCATGAAGTGGCAGAGCAAAGACAAAGAGCAGGTTGCCCATGCACAGACCTGGCGTCTCAGTCACAGATGTCCTGCTTGCGCTGCTTATGGGAACAAAAGGAGGTAGCATTTACAACTCCAGGCCCCTTCTTTGGAACAACACTGCACAGTGAGTGTGTCCACGCTCTGATGTGTGCTTGCGCTCAGCTCAAGGCCGTTCATGGCCACTTTCATACGCAGGCAGGACGCACCAGTTGGGAACTGGGGCCTGCACTTCTGATGCACATCTGGAAAGACTGCATGAAGCTACCTTTGGCACTCCCTGATTGAAATTCTCCTTTCAGACTCACCCTTCCCTGAAACTCCCTCCTCAGGATCCAACACACCAAATGTTGTTTTGCCACTTTTGACATCTACTGTGAAAACTTGATTTTTAAGACAGAGCGAGGGCAAAGAGGGGGAAATGCATACAATGCGCTTTGAGTCACCGCACTGCATTTCTTCAGCATTAGCTTGTGCTTTTACAACTGGTCTTCATCAAAGGTTTTTCATCTGCTCGCCAGTGTGTCATCTGTCCTAATGACTCATGATGGGGACTCATTCCTTTCAGCATGATTTATACTCGCTTATCATTTCCTCGTCCTCCAGGGGGTAAACTTGCTCTATGGCATGAACTCAGCCACGTAGGAATAACTGCTAACTAGGCACTTCTTCACGTTAAGAAAACCAGTTAATGGCCTTGTCCATGAAGGAGCCACTTGAAGATTAGAACAAGACATCTGCTTCTTGTACAGCAGAAAGTGGGGTGGGGAGGGGAACACCCACTCCAGGAGGAAGCTCTGGGACCTCTGATAGCTTTTGGACTTACTTGGCACGAGAACATCTGTGAGGGTAGTGCAACAAGGCTTTTCCCACCAGCCTCCCACGCCTGCTATGAGGAGCCCTGGGAGGCCAGGGCATGGTGGAGGGGAACAGGGAGCTGCGATAACAGAGAACAAGATGTGGTTCCCATTTGGCCTGAGCTCCCGTGGGCCATGACAGAGGCCTCACATACCAGAGGCAGGGCCTAAGCCTCTTCCATTTCTCTTCTCCCAGTAGTCTGCCTGGAGATGAGAAACAGCAGGACACACAGGGCCACTGAGGGCTGGAGTCTCAAGGATGCGGAGCCATGGCCTCCCTCACCTGGCCCTGGTGCTGTGCTCCCACTGACCCTTCTAGCTCCTCTCCATGGCCGCCTGGGCTCCTCCTCAATCCTTTACCAGGCCCTCGGGAGCAACATCACCCATCTTCCCAGGTCACAGCCTCCTCAAGACTTTAGCCAGAGGGACACGTCTGCCCACAGCCTGCCTGGGTCTGGACCCAATTCCGTTTCCTACCAGTGATGTGATCTGGGATGAATCATTCCATAGTGCCTCTGTTTCCTTGTCCATATAAGGATGATAATACAAGCATGAGCCTCTCATTGGGGCCGTGTAAGGAAAAAGTAAGATGGCGCAGACAAAAATGATTAGTACACACCACAGGCTCTGTCCACACTAGCTGTTCCATCATCAGTTCTATGTGAGCCTGTAGTTGCCCTGCTCAAGAAACTGCCTACATCAAGAATGGCCCTCAGTGAGTCCCGGGAGATGGCTCAGTAGAATAAGAACTTGCCTGGCAAGTGCAAGGGACTGAGTTCAATCCCTGGTTTTGCCAAAAAAAAAAAAAAAAGAATGGCACTCTGGTCTCTACGCCAGGGGGCGCTCTCTTCACTTCCTGCTTTCTCCTTTGCTTGCTCATGAGCACTTCTCCCAATCATTCTGTTGTGAGCATTCGCTGGCCTGCTCTGGGGACCTCCCTGGGAATGCAGCTGCCTTTCTGGGATTTCAACACATGTCTTCTGACAACTCTGTGATGGTGCCCTTTTGGCTTCTTCCAAATTACAAAAAGCACTGCTGTCTCTAGGGACTGCCCTCAATCTTTTTTTTTTTTTTTTTAAATGTATTTAGTACAGGGTCTTACCACACGGCTTAGACTCATAGTGATCCTTCTGTTTTCAGCCTCCTCAGTGCTGGGATTATGGGATTGTGCCACCATGCCCAGACTTTGTGGCCAGCAGGGCATGTGGTGCCTGGGATTAAACACTGTCCCTGCCCTTGCCTAAGCAGGCACTTTGTTTTCTGAGCTATCTCGCTGGCCACCACCACCCCCATTTTGGGCAGGGGTTTCTTTGTCAGAGATTGTTTCAACAAAGCGGGCTTCAAAAATGTACCAAGACAAAACTCAATCCTCCCTGATATTGCCTTCTTCAAAGTGCAGGACCTGCCCTTGTCACCAGTTCCTACTGGCATTCACAGAGGGGCCCACAGCCTGAGAAAGCCTTGCCACCTTGTCCAGGTCTAGGCGTTTTTGTTTCCTGAGCATGATGTTATCCTGTCCTGTCATACTTCACCCCTGGGGTTCCCAGCCAGCACTCAGGCTACTCCTGGGTGATGAGAGGACATCCTTCTCATCTCTCTCCTTTGTTCTCTTCAACAAAACTTAGTGAGGCCTGCTAACTGACCTGAACCAGACTCAGAATTCCTTGGGGAAATGAGGTATTGCTCCTTTTTATCCCCAAAGCTTAGGTTTGTCACCTCAGACCGTGTTCTGGGTGTGGATCACATCTCCTTCCAACCCCAGCAGCCCACTGCATCCACTCACATCCTTAAAGTCCAGCCCTTTTGCAGCAGGCCCACTAAGGTTCTTCAGCAAAGTATTCATAACCACAGCATCACACATTAAAAAGCAAAGTGCAAAGATTCTCAAGAAAATTGATTTTTAAGTCCCAGCAAGAAACATATGGGCCCATGACCCTTGATGCTGTATTAATGAATATGGAACCACAGCTGCCCTGTGCACAGAGCACCCCCACCATCACAGCTTTGCCTTGTTCTTTTCCGAGTCCCAAGCAAAACACATAGCTCCATCAGGTTTGTCTCTAGGCCAACCAGACAACATGCTGAAGGAAGATGACGGGGCTAGTTGGCTAGACTGGAGCTGGCCTGAGGAATGTGTTTCCCAAGGCATCAGATGTCCAGTTCCATTAGCCTGACAATTTCGGGGTTGCCTTCAGCACTTTTACCTTGAATCAGTGCACTTGTCGTGGGTTGCGTGAAGGCCTCTGGAGTGAGGATCAGTTCAGGGAGGAGGGGTGTGCCCAGCACCAGAGTTCTGGCCGCACAGCCATTCTCTCACCTACCTCCTCCTGCAGATCACGCTTGCCATTAGCAACCTAGTCCATCTGGTGGTCCTTACTGCTGCAGCCTCTTCAGGTCACCTGGGACACTCAAGAACAACGTCAGCTTCCAGGCAGAGGCAAATCAACCAGGCTCTCTACTTAGGTAGAAGTTTTAAAGCCTTCCATGTGACCAATGAGGAGACACCCTGGCCTATAGGACAGCCATTACATTATGAATGAGAGGTTATTGTGGGACTGAATAGATCAAGCTGAATGCAGAGTTTAGAAGAATACCAATGGCAGTAGAATACCCAGTCCTATGTATTAGAAAACAACAATTCAGGGGCTGGTTAGTTGATGGGTTGATTACATTTTTTGACTCAGGCCTTGTGTAGCCCAGGCTGGCCTTGAACTCACAGTAATCTTCCTGCCTCAGCCTAATAGGTGCTGGGATTAAGGTGTGTGCCACCATACCTGGCTGCAATTCCAGTTTGTAATCTGGGTCCTTGGCCTTAGTTCCACCACTAATGTGACAATGGCCAACTGTCTCAGTCTCCCTGCTCTCCAGGTCACTGCCTGAACCGGCAACAGGGCTATACTGATCTTTGCATTCCTTACATTGAAGTATCTGACACTCTTAGCAACAGGATGCCGTGCTCTGTCTTGGACCAGCACCTGTCCTCTGGGAGCTTATGTTTGAATAGGGGTTCTCACTTCTACCTACTTCCACCTTGAAAACTCTGCAGATCTGGGAGTATGCTTCATTTGTCTAGAAAATGGTCCATGTCAGAGATTCAGAGATCAGGCCAAAAAGAAAAAAAAAAAAAAGTAGAAAAAAATGGGAGAAAATTCCCCTCTAGCCATGCTGGAGGACTTCAAACCAATGGAGGTAATACCATGTAGGAGTCATAAGGAATAGGGAGAAAGTAGATTAATCCACAAATCTCAGTCTGTATTAGTATCGATATTGCAAAGGTTGGTCTTTAGGTAGCATTCTAATATACTCACCCCTAACAAGTAATGACTCTACAGCATTGGGTAGAAATAATTCATAATAATAATAATCATAATAATAATAGGATTTGAACAGTCTTACAACTTTCTCCTTTTGTAGTACTTGCTCATCTACTCCTAGCAGCTCCTGCACAGCAGCCACTCCCAGCCCTCCGCAGTCCCGCCTAGGCCCACAGAGCTCCAACCTCTTTGCTCTTTCCCCCAACACCTACGGCTCCTGCATTTGTGCTGCAGCCAGCTTTCTTTCCCACTGGACAGCAAGCGTCTAACCCTAAATATGCCTGCCAAATACAGGGACAGGCCTCCTACAGCCAGGACACCACTTCTGTCTGCTCAAGGACTCTCTGTAACCACACTGTAATATGCAACATGCCTGGGAACAACCATTTGACCTCAGCTCTAAGGTCGACAGGATCTGTTTTTACCTAGATGCCTTCCTCACTGCCTAGTGGAGGCAGGGGATGCACTGATTTTAGAAAAGTAACTCTGTGGGCTATGGGATAGCTCGGTTGTCGAAGTATATGCCTGGCAAGATCAAGGACCTGGGTTTGATGCCTGGTGCCGTGTGCTGGCCACTAAAACCAGGTGTGGTGTCACACACCTATAATCCCAGTGCTGGGGAGACTGAGAAGGGAGGATCATTATGAGTCTGAGCTGCATAGTGAGACCCTGTACCAAATAAATACATAAATAAATTTTTAAAAGTTTAAAGCAATAGAAAAATTACTCTGACCCAGATAAAACTTAGAACAAGGTAGTACCCAGGCAGAGGAGAATCTATGTATTATTTTCACTAACTTTCTTAGCTGTGCATACTGGCCAGGCATTTCTATGCTGTGCTCAAACATATCCAGAACATTTTTATGACCTGAAAAAAACTCAATCTATAACAAAAGAAAAATGGGAAACCATGACCTATTGCAGCAATTACATAAGAATTATATCATGTACAAAATAGTACAGTTGCCTTGTGAAATCACTTTCATCCGTCCACTGTGGAGATTAGCAAGGGAATATAACTGTCTGCTTAATAGAAGAACAAAGACAGAGGTAAAAATACATAAATGAAAGGGTTAGCATAAAAAGTCCTGCCCAGGACTCAGCAGACTTTGCAGGAGAAATGATGCCATGCTTTTCCAATAAGTGGTTTTTAACAAGAAAGCATGGATTTTGGGACCAGGGGAGGTATCATTGTAAAGACTGTTCTTGGGAAGAGCCAGACAGAGAAGGTTATCTTGTATTTGCCAGCTAGAAGGGTACTCTTATCTGGAAGTTAGTCTCTCACTAAAAGTTTTCAAAAGACATTTTGCCCATTGCATACTGTATGCTCAATTTATACAGATATATACATATACTGTAGAGGTAGCTCACTCTCTTTTTGCTGTATGTGTCATCTCAGTTATGTATTAGACCCAGCTCCTAGTAATTCTTAAAGAGATTAAAGACAGCATATTATATCAATACATGCATACCCATATGGATAGCAGTATAATCCTGGAAGTGGGCTATGTGATCATCAACAAATGAATGGATTTAAAAAATGCAACACACACACACACCCACACCCAGGAGTACTACTCAGCCATAATGAAGGATAAATCTGAGTCATTTGTAGGACAATGGATATATGTGGAGACCATAATGCTACGAGAAATAAATCAGACACAAAAGATTTAATATTGCACAGTCTTTCTTATATGAGAAACCCAAAACATAGATAATTTAAAGAGCAAAAAAGAGAGATGATAGGAGTCAGGGATGCAGACTTTGTGGAGATAGGAAGGAAGTATGGGGATGAGTGAAGATGGAGGGGGAAGTGGAAATAAATTAGTACGTGATTTATAAATCTAAGACCCCAAGGTGGATGTAATCATTATCTATGACAAATGTGTAGCAACAAATTTTTTTTTAAAAAAATTCATTGCATACATTAATTTGTTTACATTTCTTTTCTCCATTTCATATCCTATAAAATAATTTGAAATTCTGTCTTTGTCCTCAGTAGAGTCCTGCAGAGACATCTAGCAGTTTTCTAGACCTATCATTTTCACTCCTACCTACAGGGTTTAGGATTCAGGACTTTTTCCCTATTTTTTTCTCATTAGAAAAACTTTCCGCTGCCTCCAAGCGTGGCCAATCCTGCCCATTCTTACACAAACTATGATCACAATTTCTCAACAGGCATCAGATGCCAGGGTGCCACTCTAAACACCAGCAGCATCGTGTGCTCTGTCCTTTCCCTTCTGAACCCATTCAAAGGCTGTCCAGGGTGTATACATCAGGGCTAGAAACTCGAGCTAAAGCTCACTGATTCTCATATTTGTCAAGCTCTCCACTCTCCGTTCAGCTTGCAGCCTTCACCCGGCACTTCAGTGCTACAAGTTCCTATCCAGCTTGCATTTAAGAGTGCTCTAGGCGCAGCCTGAAGCTCCCTGTCTTGTATTGCTGGCCAGCCTCCCACAGGCTGCCATGGTTTCAGCCGGCGAGCCTTCCCTAGCTGCCACACCAGCTTCCTTTTCTCTCTCATTCCCTACCCCAGAAGTGGGTGTTGGTATTTACATTAGCGTTTATGACAGTGTCACACAGCATCCGCACAATTATCTTTTGCTGATCTAACTGATCCATCAACATGCAAGTGCTTGGATCCCAGTGCGTTGTACAATGCTCCATAGAGAGTAGGAACTAAAAAATGTTAGTTACTGACAACGGCCTCCGCTGTGTCTTACTCTTTATACTGAGTAATTTCATGGCTTGTTGCATTTCCTTCTTGTGGGCTTGGTGGTTCCCATTGTACAGACAGCAAAGGGCACTCTGAAAACTCTATTCTTAACTTCCAGAAGGGTGAGGGTTGCATCCTGAATTATTAGGGTTCCAGTCCAGCACTCTTACCTTATCCAGTGAAATGAACACCCTTCTTAATGTCCAAGTGAATGTGACACAAAAAGAAATTCCCTTCTTCAAAAGCTTCAAGGACCTCTAAGGGGACAAGTTCAGCTCTGTAATGTAATAAGAACTTGCAAAACAAGCTATGGTTCTTTTGGCTCAAGATCTCCCTTCTCAAGAATGTTTCAAAATTTGTTTACTGAAAACAGTTATCACACACTTTCCTTAGTAACAAAAATAACATCCACTTTTTTCCTACTCACTTAGAAGCCTTCAAGCACATGAATTGGCCTGAGATAGCAAAATATTTTATTATGGGAAAATGCAGTTCTACTGCTTAATACTTGGAAATTTGACATCCTGAATATTTTTTGTTTGCCATTATGAGGCCTTGTGTTATCATCCGTCCACACAAGGCTTAATTAGCAGCCTCTCCTGCCCCTATGGAAACAAAGTCACCCTCTGAGAAGTAAGCAAGTACAATCAGTCCTACCTACCTATCTCTACTTCCAAAGTTCTTGAAGCTTAATGGTACAGCTAGCAGACAGAAGCATCTGACACTGATGTTTTTAACTAGTGAATACAGGAGGAATACGCTTTGAAGGTCGATTATCTTCTCTGAGTAATGTCTTCAGTCAGAATGCCGAAGGTGGACTGGAGAAGTCTCAGCCACATGAAGGGCCCACCAAGGCTGGCAGGCAAGCACAGTGCCACTGATAGAGGAACTTGTGAGTAGGAGTTGCTCCTAACAGAGACCAGAAGTGGAGTTGTCCAATGAAAGAGGAAAGAAACATGACAGTTGTCTAGAGGAAAATGGTAAACATGGAGACCCATTTTTTTGTTCCCTGGAGGGGGAACCTCTGTGACTAGGAACACAGGCCTTATTCTGCCCTGAATTAAATGAAGCAAATAGGTTGCACACTGGGCACAGTGTTCTACTAGAATCACATAAGTTGATCTACCCCATCTTTAAAACTATTATCTCCATTTAATAGAGGAGGTAACTGAGGCATAGTGGAGTGGAATGGTTCACCATGAAAAGTAAGGTGATTCGGAACTTCCAACTCTGACCTTCTCACTCCTGGGCTCTTGCATCCTTGCTTGACTGTTCCCTACATTTTTCTGAATGTATCCCCCTTACCCTTTGCTCTGGCCCTGATTGGGGACATGGTTGTCTGGGGCTCTTGAGAGCAAGTTCTAGTTCAGGCATTCATGATGTGCACTTGGTCATTATGAGTTGGAACACTTGAGTCTATCGGGAATAATTTATGTACATAAAGCTGGATGACCTGCCTGAGCTGGCAGTGTTACCTGTGAGGTCAGCTGCTAGCTCAATCAACACTAAGTTCCATAGTCCCACAATAGCACCCGTGTTTCTGTTATAGATGTTACCTAACTAGTCTCCATTTCATTTTGTAGATCCTCCAGTATCAGAGGTCAGTGCTCCAGGATGCCTGCTGAATTATTTTTGCTCACAGATAATGATGGATACACATTGGTATTTTAAAATCTGGTCTCTTTTCATGCCTTGGTTTCCAGGAATTGGCAATGGTCACTGTTGACAAAGAGTCCAGAAGGAGCACTCTTGGGACAGGCCCAACGTCTTAAAATTTCTACCTGAGGACCAAGAATACTTCTTCTGAGGAGACAGAAGGAAGGAGAGGACAGTTCTTTACCTGTCTCCTTCAGAACAAGTAGACTACAGGGATAAAAGCATAAAAATCAAAATAGCAAGGAGAAATATCTTTAAAGGCAAGTGGATCCCTCATTCTGAACAGATAGATGTGCTCTTGCAAGTCTGTCCTTCTATTAGACCATGAAGAAGGCATCGTGGACAGCTGGCAGAGAACAGTGGTGATGGCTGCACACCCACGAGAGGGGTTCTTACTGAGGTCCTGAGGCCGATGATCCTAGATAGAGGGGGTTGCTGTGGTGCTGTCTCTGCTATGTCCATCCCAAAGGTGCTATGACAGAATAGATTACACCAGAACTATAATCAGATAACAAGTATACATTTAGCTAAATATTTACATCAACACACACATAGGCATATGCGCACAAATGAATAAGCTTAAAGCAATTAATATGGTACTTGGAAAAAGGCAAAAGTGCTTTAATTTTCTGGAGTGAAAAACAGGGCAAAGGTCATTGGAAAAGAGCAGCATTCTATGGTCTCTAACTTTCCCAATACATCAATCAGAAATCTTAAGTTAGCTGTGTCCCACTGGGAGTGTTTGCTGGCATCACTTCAGATGGACCTGTGATTTGCTGTTTTATAGAAGAGAGGTAGATTTGAGAACCATGAAGAGGAGAAGCCTGGTAGACAAATGAACAAACACAAGTGAATAAACTTAATATGCAGTATAGCATCAAATATTTTAATGCCCAAATGCAAAATATAAAAATGATAAAACCATACTCCAGATTAAACATTTTTTTCCTGTTAAGAAACGAGAATTTAAAGATGAAAAAAAGAAACAAGAACTCACAACATTTTTAGTACCAATGTTGGAAGAAGTTGATATTGAAGTCTTAGCTTCTAAAAAGCCCTAATGCCCATTTCTAAATCAAATCTATAGATTTCTTTTAGAGCATAAATCAAGGTTGCACCATCATAGAATTTTTTGAAAAGTCATTAAATGCGTAGAATTATTAAGAAATTTCCCTGAGTATAACGTGTTGATTGTGGGCTCATCCTAGCGACATGAACTATTGGTTTTTATGCACAATAATGAGCATTTATATGAAATTATATAATATGTAACATATATAGAACATGAGTGTACTAAAATTTAATGTCAAATACATTCTGAGCAATTCCACTCTCTAATATTTGTGTTTGTTTTCACTATTTCCACTTATACGATTTCTATGCCAATTATTATAGAAAAAGGATGATATTTCATGAAAATACTGAAGAAGTCTCATCTCTGGTAACAAAGCCATTCACTTTCCTAAAACTCACTCCAAGGACAGTGTCCTCTGTATAGCCATCTGGATTCCTCTCCAAGGTCAGAGGGGAGAAGAAAACAAGTATGCTGAAACAGAGGAGAACAGTTTTTCTTTGTGAACAGAAAATGCTGTTAGGTTTTGCTACCAAAAAAAAAAAAAAGTGCTTTATTTTGGTAACCAATCATGTACCTATAAAAGAATGTGAAAAATGAACAGAAATATGAACCCACGCCCTCATTACCCACTTTAAGAAACAGAACATAACTCGCACTCTTGGGACCCCACTGCCTGCCTTCCAGAGTCATAATTGTCTTTGCAATTATTTCAAAACCCTCTAAGGAGGTCAAGGTTGTGGTCTTACAGCAGTGCCATGAAAACACTCCAACTTCCATCCAATACAATCTACCGCTGAAGCCAAGGAAGCTCTTTCCCTTGGGCACCTCCTGTCCCACCTGCATGCCGTGGACTGGGGAGCCCACACTTTCATCATCATCTGGCCATGTGTCTTCCTGCAGCACATACTTCCCTCAGCTGCATAAGTCCATGCTTAAAGTCCCAAGAAAACTGACTGCTCTGGGCCCAGAGATGCTTCCCAGGAAGCTTGGTTCTCCAAGAAACAGAGCGCAGCAGACAAGGTTTCCTGGTTCACCAGCAAAGGACTAAATAAGAACCCTTGGCTCTGAGAGTTGTTGTTTAATTGGTCTCAGTGCTTAAGGACAATATGCTCACCATGCTTCCTCATCTAGGTCATAAGTACAATTTCTGCCAGCACAATCAGTTCAAGTATTCCTCTGGGTAAGCAGGTTCAGATTCCAACGCAGGAAATTCCTCAGGCATAGCTCTCAAGTGGCCATGTGTCCCCTGAAAGCTATCTGGGCCAGTTATCAAGCCATTAAGGCTTAAAATTAACTAAGATTACCAAAGAGAGAATTCAGTATGAGAAAAGTTAAGAAATTTGCCTGAAGTCACAGAACTTACCAAAACCCAGATAATTCATTATTTTCCCCATTGGCTCAATGCTTCTCTCGACCCTACATTAAATTTCGTTTGCTCTTAAAAACAAATAACAACAAAAAAACTATGAAAGGCATGCAGGATATCTTTTCCGATGATCATCTTCAGAATTTTTATCAATAGGAACTAGAATTCATGCTCTGAAAACAGAGTGAAATGCAGGATGGTAGGTTGCTGAGATAGTCTATATATCTGGTAGACAATAACAAATTTATATGTCTTTCAGCAACCTTGAATCTTTTCTATAATACTATAATTAATTAATTAATTTAATCATATATCACCCTATATGTCAATGATTATATTTAGATCGCCACATGCAAAATTACACTGGGAAAAGTAGCAGTCTTGAATAAGTGCTTTTCTAAATATAAAGAGATTTGTGAAGCATCTACACAGGTAATTTATGGTCCCTTCTAAAAATATGAGGCTTTTAAATGAAGAGGCATTTGTAACTATGTAATCAAGTCACACTGATTGCTTTATTTTTTTAAGATAATAAATTTGACCCAGATTTTAAATTAATTTTTAAATAGTTACTAAATTATGGAGTTAGTACATATAATAAAGTTTAATAGATTTTATATTTTTTATTCCATCCACTTCCTCACATTCTATTTAATTTATGTGAATGTACAATGCTATTAGGATTTTACTGAAAACATGAATGAAAGCATTTCCATTTTGTCTAAATGGCACGTAGAAATCATAGCCTATAGCTCCCAAGGGTACCTCTGTGACATTGTTGGTTGTCCTGTGCTGCTTGACTGCCAAAAGGACAAAGAGTGTTTCCATCAGAGGCAGTCAGATTTTCAAACAGAATCCTGGAATTAGCCAGCAAAACATTGTTTTCAGGTTGGAACTGGAGGGGTGGCCTTAGAAGAGCTGTGCAAGTAACTCTATGTAAATAAATCATCTTCCAAAACAACCCGCCTGCTGTGTGGGTTGGTCCTGTATCATCTTCTCTCTGCCCACATGGTTTTCATAAGGAAGAAAATCATAAAAAAAATAAAGACTCTTGTTCTCTACTTAGGCGAAACCCACCTCATTCCACAATGAAATCCACCAGCATACTGAGAAGAAAGACATGAGCATTTCCTACCACTGTTAGGTAAATACCCTCACTTTCTTTTTTTCAAGTACTTGAGTAAGCATCGTTCCCATTCCAGCTTCTCAGACCACTGGAGTTTGAGGAACTGATTGTCATTTCTTCCCATGATAATGAAATAGTTTCTCAAGTTACCAGTATGAAGTACATCGATGCAAGCGTTCAAGAGATAAGCTATGACAGAACTCCACTAATGTCCCTGGTTTTCTTGGTGGCAATGCTGGGCCCACTTCCTGCTTTAATTCTCCTCATTGGCCAAAGGATGCTGGGAGACTTTGGCCTTTAAGAGGACAAGAAAATTAGGTCTCAAGCAAGTTTGTAGAGCAGTTTCACACTTACGCCCAGTACTCTTTCAGCTACTCAGGAAGCGTGGTAATACACATTCATGTTCTCACAGAACACCTTACAAAGGTGGGCACTTGACAGGCTCCTGAGTAAACCACCAAGCATGAGGTGCTGCACTTGGGAAACATAGTAGCTACCCTTGGAAAGGCAGAATGATGATTAGACATGGTCCCTAAAGAACTATCTCATGCTTCAGATTTACCAGTATCTGACAAGAAAACCTTTCTACAGAAGCACTCCAGCTAATAAATGAAGAAGAAATTATGGAATTAGGACAAAGCCATTTTTTTAAGACTTTAAGAAAAAACAGATCTAGGATTGATCCCTAATGGCTTCCATATCTGGCAGTTAAAGGTTCAGGCGAGTTTTAATGTGGCAGTATCAGGAGGATACCAGACCCAGTAATCAACCCAACATCACCAGTAAGATAATCCGTGGTCACAGAATGGAGAGGTGCAAGAAGTGGATAAGGCATTACCTTATGATGTAGTTGCACCAAAATTCCAAACCTGAATCTTCACAGGTTTATAGATCTGACTCCAGCCATCAGGAAACATGGTCAGTGGTATGGGTTCAGCAGCACTGAGAGTTGAAATCAGCAAGTCCAGAGTATAGAAAGTTTTACTGGGCAAATAAGTAGGCCTCATTTGCAAGGGCTATGAACTGGTTTCATGTGCAAGGACTGTAAGACTTCAAGTGCAAGAATTAAAAAGAGGGAGGGGACAAATATAATAAAAGAGGCTCAATCACTGTGGCAAATAAATACAATGTGGGAACCTTGGTTATATATTAGTTCAAGCACATGTGCACAAGAAAGAAAGAGGAGGAAAAGAGGGAGGGAGGGAGAGAAGGAAGGAAAGAGAGAGGGAGAGAAATGAATGATGAATAACTGGAAAATCTTTATGTTTTTTCTGGCTTCACATTTGATATTAAGAAATTATTATTAATTTTTAGGTGTGATGCAAACTATTCTGTCTTAGTGGAACATGCACAAGAAGTTTTTGATGAGATCAAGGGATGCATGGGGTAGGAAATCTGATGACTGGATTGTTCCCTCTTGCATAAGGACAATGGACCTATGGGAGATAAGTTTTGCGCCAACTTCACTTAATTGGCCCCCATGCCTGGCAAGCAGGCAGTCGCTGGCCCACCCTGACCCACAGTACATAGCTAACCTAGAACTTTCCCAGTGTTGATACCCATCTGGAGTGGAGAACAGAGTTCCCAGTCCCCAGACAAGAAGGGCAGCAGCTGGAAGCTTGTGTGAAGCAAGCCACTGGGTTGACCTAGTTGTCCACAATAAGAAATGGGGAGGAGACAGACTGGAGAGAAAAAGACAGGGACGCAGGCCACAGCCCAGAGCAGTGGGGAGCACAAGGAGCTGGAGCCAAGCGCTGCTCAGGTGAGAGCTGAACGGATGGGACTCCCAGCCCTGTGGGAAAAGAGAGCAGGGCTAGGTAGGTCATTAAATGAGGGCAGGCACAGCATGGCACCAAGTCCTATAAATGTCACTCTCTTGGTCCTCCCAACAACTAGGGAGGAAGGAAGGTAGCATCTTATCCATTTGGGAGAAGAAGGGAGTCCATGTGACTTGTCTCCACACAGCATAATAGCCAAATCCAAATCCCAGCATCACCAATAACCCCCTACACTAGGAACTTGGAACCAGCTCTAGAAAGAAGCAGTAAGGTCAAGAAAGTCAGACCAGCTTTCGTGGCTTACATCACAGCGATACCCCTATGCACTGGCTGCAGCAGTCACCTAACAGGCCAGGGTGGCTGAATGATTTTCTGGGAGCTAAAAAATATGATTCAGAATAAACTCTCTGGCATCTACTCATATATATGTGTTCAAGTAAGAGGACACCTTCTGTCTTATAATCAAAAACATATCAGGAATTCACCTTTAAAAATATTCTAATAAAAGACATACAAAATGAAATCTTTAATTGTGGTAATTTGAAGCCTGCCGTTCAGAGGCATGAAACACACCCTCAATTTTGTAATTATCAACACCATCTCATCCCTAGAACTTTTTCAATCTGAGTTTCCATTAAATAAGAACCACCTTTTTTTCCCCCTGCCCTAGAAGGCCCTATTCCACTTCCAGCTCTACCAATTTGCCTCCCATAGGCACCTTACATAAGTGGGATCACATGGCATTTGCTCATTTGTGCCTGGCTCGTTTCACTTGCCAAGGTTCTTCCATGCCTTTATGTACAATGCTGCTATGAAAATTGGCGTACAAATAGCTGTTTAAGGCCCCGATAGAGTCTAGCTTTATAGTGAAGGCTACTTAGAATAACAAATAAAAAGATACTATATATTATGCATAACAAATGAGTTATGAGTAAACAACATTATTTGATAGCCTTTTATTATCACTAATTAAGCATAAACACTTAGTATAAACAAGAAACAAATAAGAAGGAACCAAGATAACAGCTATAATTGCTAAGTTTGTTTTCCAAGCACCTCATGAAGCATGGCCAATCATGGACAAGATTCCAATTCCATTCAGCATAATGAATTTGAAGTAAACATTTCTGGAAAAAATAACCTAGAGTTTTGGTTTCCTGTGGCATTATATTACAAGAACCTAGCAGAATCTGTGTCTATAAACTCAGCGAATTCATGTTACAGTTGCAAGCTCCTCAGAGAAGTAGTTCTACTGTCTTAAGTGGCCAATGAGAAGCCTTTGCCTATCACACAAACAAAAGGCCATGACCTTTTTGTTGAGGACATGACCATTAAAAAAGTCAAAAGACATAAGCACATGAGTCCACACAGCACCTGACTATAATCCCTGGCTATATTTTGGGGGAGTGTATAGTGCAAAGCCAACCAGAAAGACAGCATCAGCACAGTGGCTAAAGACTCCTTGGAAAGAGCAAGCATGACCGATCGACCGCCCACGTTAGGTGCAGCACTTGGGACAAGGACTGGAAGGATATAGCAGGATTTTCATCAGGAAATCATCAACCCCAGGTCCAAGAAGTGAGGGATTACAAGTGACATGAGGAAACGTGGGAATCCATGTTCACATCAAAAGGTCTTTTCAGATTCTTTTGAGTTGAAGGCATCCATTCAAGGACACCAAACCCAAATTGGAATATAAGGCGCACTGTTTTGAAAAGTTTATTTTAACCATTATAGGCATTTTCTAGTTAAATAAGGTTAGGTACCAAAAATTCTAAAAATGTTGTCCTGACTTTGCCAAAGTCTGCATGACTTCAAAAACATGAAGGAAGAAGCTCGAGGGAATTTAGCTCATATACAGGAAACAAAATTTAGCCCAATTAAGAAATCTTAAATGTTAAAGCTGAGAGATTTTTAACTTAAACCTGAAGGAGACTGGTCCAGTTAGAAGATTCTGGGAGTCCACATGGCTTGTATCAGTTCCCATCAACTCCACAGTATGCTGTCCTTCTTAGAGAATGTCTCCCGTACTTTTACCCTCTCATCAAAGTACACCAGTGACTTCCTGATTCTCTGAGGCACAGCCTGGAGCTCCCTAGAATTACTCCCTATAGGAAGGAGCCTTCTCATGGATCATATATCGGCTAAGATAGGCTGCCAAACCAGAGGGATCGGACAGGCTGATGCATCCCTCCCAGGCTCAGCCCTGTCCAACAGAACTTTCTGTGATGATGAACATCACCCTGTATATCTGCCCAACCCTTGGATTGTGGCATGAATGACCAACAAACTAAAGTTTTAAATTTTAATTTAAATAGTTCCATGTGGCTAGTGCTTGTCCAAGTACAATGTGAATATTCTTCCTTGCGAAGTATGTTAAAAAGTATAGATCCACCGGCCCTATTGCTGGAGATTCTGAGGCAACCAAGAGAGATGGGGCCAAGCATTTGCCCTGTAAACAAGTTCCCCAAAGGGTCCTGGTCCTGGAGTCCAGAAACTTGGGCCGGAGTCTCTGTATGAAGTCCTGGTAGAGGGAGCCACCTATTGCTTAGAAATGGATTGTAGGAAGGTTTATGGGAGAGAAGTTGGGACAGAGTCTGCAGGGTAGAGATTTACCTCAGTTAGCTCTGGCTTAAAATTTAAAATGGAGCATGTGCACTGCCAAGGGTTGTGCAGTCATTTACATACTCTGAAGTCATAGATAACGTCTCTTCACTTTGCATCTGCTGTAGGCCCAGGTTCTCCAGCTCACAGCTACCAATCCTAGCTGCAAATATCTATAAAGCCCAAAGAAATGCCACACCCAGCTCTATGTGGCAGCCCTTCATGTTTGCCTCCAGAGTGGAGTCTCTTAAGCAGCCATTTGCAGCCTGCTCCAAGTTTCACAGATTAACGGCAAGGGGCAGGGAAAGGCAGAGGAAATAGAAGCAGGAGAGCGAGTGGGAGAAGTCACGGAAGCTGCTCCTGCTGCAAATGGCTCTATGCCAATGGTGGCAAATCTATGAAATGCATGTCACAGTGGGCTTTTTGTATCATTGAAAGGTCTAAAAGATTCGCCATTGAGGCCGGGGAGATGGCTCAGTGGAATAAGCGCTTCCCTCGCAAGCGCAAGGGCCTGCATTCAATCCCCGGTTCCACCAAAAAAAAAAAAATAAATAAATAAAATAAAAGATTCGCCATCACTGGTCTACAGAGAATATAGGCTCACAAAAATTTCCTATATATAATACGTGAGTTCAGCAAGGCTGCAAGATGCAAGATAAACATACAAACTAATTATATTTCTACATATTGACAATGAAATCATGGACACAAAAATTTCAATTTAATACCATCTAAAATTGCTCCAAAAATAAAATATTTAGGTGTAAGTACAACAAATTATACATGCAACTTTTGAGTTGAAAGCTGCACAACACCAAGGGAAGAAATCAAAGATCCAGGTAAATGGACAGACAGATAATCTGTAGTGCAGATTGAGAAAGTCAGCATAGAAAACATGTCAATCCTCCTAAATTGACATAAAGGTTTCATAAATATCCCATCAAAATCTCAACAAGATTTTTTTTGGGGAGGAAGGGTCTACAGGGTGTTCAGGGTCTCACTACTAGATTGGACTCATAGGGATCTGCCTGTTTACAGCCTCCCATGAGCTAGGATTACAGGCGCATGCCCCCACACCCAGTCTCAATCGCTGTCTCAGCACATCCCGAGGGCAGAGCTGGCATGGCAGCCCTGGGGATCGAACCCCCAGCCCTTGCACCTGCTGGCAGGTGCTTTGATCTGCTGGGCTATTTGGCCAGCCCACAACAATATTTTTTGTAAACACAAAATACATCTAAAATTTATATGGAAATCAAGATAATTATAATAACAACAAAATTTTGTAGAAAAAGAGTAATGTGGAGAAACCAGCTTACTTGACTTTGACATTTATTGTACAGCTCCAGTTACCAAGACTATAATATTGGCAGAGGGACCAACACATACATCATTAGAACAGAATAGAAACCCCAGGAATCGACAACTAGAAATGTCACAACTGATTCTCAATAAAAGGTACCATTACGATTACCATGGCTCAGAGGCCATAATCTTGATCCTTTTTAAGGGTCTTTATTTTGACCATATGTCACTGTTCTCTCAGCATTTCATGCGTGAAAGTTCTCCTTGACATCCTCCTTTCTGTCACATCACACATTCAACTGCTCATCATGATCTGTCCATTCTGCCTCCTGGGCATTGTCCAACTACCCAATATCTCCCTTTCCAGGGACATTCCCTTGGTTCAAGTCATCATGCCTGTTCTTCCCTAGATGAGAACAATAACCACAGCACTCCTCACCATCTGCACGATAACAGTTATTGCCACACTTATGTCTTCTCTTCCAGGATGTACCACTGTCGTCATAAAAAAATGTAAGATCCTCATGGAGCCGGAGACCCATCTTTCTCCTCTTTCTCACTCACACAATGACCTTCTTAGCTTCTGGAAAGCTCCTTCCTTTCCTGAATACTTTCACATAAACTCTTATTTCTCCCTCAAATCCTTTACTCTCTGCTCTCTACCCTGTTCACCCCATTCATGAGTGGCTTCAGTGCTCCTTTGCAAACCTCCTTCTCCAGATGAGTGCCACGACCCATACTTGCTTTCCTTGCCAACTGACCCACTACTGTCATTCAGTTATCATTTCTGTAATGATCTGTTGAGTATTGAGCTCCTCAACTCTTCTATCACAATGTCAATCAGAGTGTCTAGAAGTAGGTAAATATTTGGAGAAAAAACTAGGAAAGTGGGTGAAGGAATAAATGATCTCTTTCATATAATAATAAAGATACTGATGGAAAATTTGTGGGTAGAAAAAGGGAAGCTGAGAGATAAATTCTGGAAATAGAATAGTCACGTTTCATGGGGATAGTTCTGTCATTATAAATTTAGTCAGTATTCAGAAACACCAAGCAGATCCTGATTGTACAAGGTGAGGTTCCTTCTGCAAGAGTGGAAGCGAGAAGAAATAGCATTCCATGCTTGAGGAGACAAATATTTTACAATTGCAGTTCTTGAGAATGTTAGCACTTTTTAAATGTTAAAACCCTCACAGCAACAAGAACCTGAAGGACAGTCTCCTCTTGTCCAGGTCTCTTCAGAATTGAGCTATAACTCAGTCTGGCTGTCACCCAAGACTTCCAGGTAAAGAGTAAGGCATAACCAAGTTTTTCATTAGTTTAGAAAGTCTAAAATCAGGATAACATGAAGACATAACCAGGTAAGATGATGAATATTGTTAGTCCATAGAAAACTGTTAAGTCTTTCATACCTGACTCAAAAATGACAGGAGCGCTAATATTTCAGCACTGAGTACCCACAAGCCCTTTTTAAATTTCATTTTGCAAACCAGTAAATAGAGAGTTTGAGCAGCTTGGTGTTGGAGGCATGGCTGAGTTTTAAAGCTGTTCTCCTGGAAATGTGGCCCACACCCTGTAGAACCCAGTGTCACCTTCCTGGCGCTTCACATCTGGCTTGCTGGAGGTTATCCAGCTCGTCATCCACTCAGGTGGCAAGCGCTTAGTAAATGCCTAGGATGAGCCCACCTGGGTGAACTGTGGCAGTAGAGGTGGGGTGTGAAGGTCCTGCCTTTGATCTTAAGGGCATCCGTTTTTAATAGGAGAAGAAAGGCATGCCCAGTGTAGGAAATAAGAACAAAGTAGCTGGCAGCTCTGAGGCGTCATGTTTGAAATTGCACAGGGTCTAAACAGCTTCACTAGATAGTAGGAAGACCAGGCTGGGACCCTCCATGTCATCATACTTCAGTGGGTGTCGCCTTTCTCAATAGCTGCACTGTCTCCAAGCTTCTGTGGCACATCTCACTCATGAAAATCACTGGCACAGTTTCCTCCAAATTTGCAACATTTACTTCTTTGCTAACCTAACCGCAGGACTTTACATTTATCTCCATTAAAGCGCATCTTGTTAGTCTTGGCACACTGGTCCACACTGCTTAAAGCTTCATAATCCAGTCTGCCTTGGTGTGCACAGTTATCCCTTAGCTTTGTGTTGCCAGAAAATATAATCAGGGCACCTTTTCATATCTTCATAGAGATGGCTGATAAAATCACAGGCCAGGCGAGGCCACACACACAGTCCCAAGGCTGTAGGAGCAGTTGCAGGCCAACTGCGTAGCACAGTCTGCGTCAATGTGCACAACGGGTTAATGTGCTCTGGAGAGGCGTTCAGCCACCTTCCACTCTGCCTACTGCCATCTCCATCCACCCTGGCCACACTGCTGTATTCTGCACCTGATGGCCCGAGAGATTTCCCAAACTAAATGCCTTCCCAGTATCTATGCCCATTGTTTGACAATGTTTAAGTGGCCTTTCTGGTATTCTTCTTGAGGAAGTGAATATGAATTAAATTTACCCCATAAAAGGTGTCTGGAATTGTTCTAGACAGAATAAAAATCAATGCTGAAGCTTTTCTAAGCCAGGCGTACCCCAAATATAGATTCAGTGGACTGCAGACTTCCCGTAGCAACTGTCTTCAATCAGAGGCAGGAAGAGGACTTGCAAACAGAATGGTTGAAATATGTAGGGAGTGTGATCTACTGCCCTCACTTT
This sequence comes from Octomys mimax, assembly GCA_002564305.1. Classification (NCBI taxonomy): domain Eukaryota; kingdom Metazoa; phylum Chordata; class Mammalia; order Rodentia; family Octodontidae; genus Octomys; species Octomys mimax. The sequence continues at coordinate 1,623 of NDGM011128881.1, read as the reverse complement.
TAATTATCCTAAGCTGGAAAAACGGATGTCTAGGCTGGCCAGTCAGTCCCATAAAGCATTCTGATCAAAGATGCAGCTTCACCACACACCTGTCTGAGGAGTGCTGGAGAGTCCGCGGGGATTCCACAGAGTTACGGAAGTTATAAACCTGGTCCCTGCAGCCCCATAGGCAGGCAGCTACACTGAGAAAAATACTGCTCAGGGGAAGCTTTGCATTTCTTTAAACATTCAATTATAGCTACACAAACACAGATTTTAAGTAAACAGCAGATCTTTGCACAAATTAGAGATGCTAGAAGGCAAATAAAATAGATTCTCTCCAACAACTATTTAATAAAAATGCAGTCCTGCTCCATGAAGAGCTGGTTTACTATAGAAGAGCATCTGAGTGGGAACAATGAGGTGACTCTCTTTCAGCATTAGGCTAAGTTTATAGCTCTTCTGATTTAAGAGGCTGGGGCCCGTTTTATTTAGATTTCAATTTTTAAGCAAGTTTTCACTTAGAACAGATTTCTAAGAGTTCCGAGACTCAATATTCAATAGGTAGACCTTTCTTGTCCTTCAAAAGTTGCTGGAGGCTTTCAAATGGACTGTTTTTCTTTTATAAATAGTAAATAGTTCTACTTTTCTCTTTTCAACCATTTTCAATATTTAAAAATTTTTTCTTTCAAAATAAAACATTTTTGCTAAAAGTCACATTTTCTTCTTGCAAAATATTAAGAAAATTAAAGTCTTCCATGAGCTTACTATTCAGATATGTATCATGCTTATGATTTTTTTATGCTTATGATTTTAAAATAAAAACTGGAAAATATGGGAAAGATTTTCTAACATTTTGCTTACACTGATTACACCATGGATTTTTTTTAGGAACAAAGATCTTCATAATTTTTAGTTACTACATAGTATTATTTCATAGCCAATCTATAATTTATTGAGTCAATCTCCTAGCAATATAGTCCTAATTACAATATTCTGCAACAAACATCTTTGAACACTGACTTCCGGTCTGTAGGCCCTGAAGCATGTTCTGCCCCACCTACATTCTACATTCTCATTGGTCAGCTAGCTGTTTCTTCTGATTGAATTGCTTCATCAGTGCACTGCTTGTTAAATATTTAAATGACTGCCTGTTATATTTTTTAATCTTTGGATAATCTGTAAGCTTAATTTGAATAAGCTTTCTGAATTGGGTCTATTGGGCCACAGATTATGTAAATTCAAAAATTATAAACGGGATGATTTATTAGCTTTTGTGTCTGACAGCATTAAAAACTAGAAGCATAAAAACATTGCACACTACCTACAAAATTTCAGATTTTTCTTTAGTATTCTCTGCCTACAGCCCACTTATAATAGACACATCATTTATTTAGGGAAAAGTGTTCAATACTGCAGTATTTTAGAAAATGCTTTATTAAAATAGTAATGCTGGTATATTCTAACCATGAAAATGTTACTGTTAACACAGCGGATACACATAATATAAATAAAATAAAGCTATAGAGTATCACATGAACACATTTAAGTACTTTTCTTATATTTTTAAAATGCAAACTAAGGGCTGGCGAGATGGCTCGGTGGTCTAAAGCACCTACTTGGAACAAGCTGAACTAAGGCACA
>NDGM011128879.1:0-10346 GCA_002564305.1 Octomys mimax | reverse complement strand
AAAAACTGAAACAAACAAAAACAAACTATGGTTGTTAAAATGTGTCTAACGGTGGGTTTGCCAGTTTTTTACTGATTATTATGTGTAATGCATAAATATACCAGATTTTTTTTTCTTTTTTTTTTTTTTTTGTGCAGAACCAGGGATTGAACTCAGGCCCTTCTGCTTTCCAGGCAAGCTCTTATTCCACTGAGCCATCTCCCCAGCCTATTTTTCTCTCTTAAGACCATATTACTCCCTGGATCTGCCATGTGAGCCCCACCCCCGGGGCACGCTGAGACTGAGATTGAGACTGGGTTTGGTGGTATGCACCTGTAATCCCAGCATTTGGGAGGCTGTAAACAGAAGAATCACTATGAGTCCGATCTAGTAGTGAGACCCTGAACATCCTGTAGATGCTTCCCTAAAAAAATGCAGAAACAAAAGGACCATATTACTTCACTGATTTTCATTTGTGTTTTGCTATTGCTATTATAAGTGGAATGTGCGTAAATTTTTTTCTGGCATTTGTATCATTCTACTTACTCAAAATTATTGCCACTGGACTATTTCACAAAGCACTGCTGACACCCATAAAAGTACCATGTATTCGTACACATACATTGAACTAAATAAAGAATGCTGCTCAGCTTTCTGGTTGGCTGCTGCAGTACACCACTGGAAGGTCTATTTCAGGTAATCTCTATCACCTCTCCATCCAAAACACTGAGGAGAAGAATCCACACTAAGCAGACTTTAACGTGCCTCCATATACCATTTATATATATTGACATATTTTATATGAACAGGCACAATTAACATTATACCTCTTTGTTTTTTGACTTTAAAAAGTTTTCTTAAAAAATCTTATTTATTTATTTATTTATTTATTTGGTGCAGGGTGTCACTCTGCAGCTCTGACTCCTAATGATCCTTCTGTCTCAGCCTCACCAGTGCTGGGATTATAGATGTTCGCCACCATACCCTGTTTTGGTGGCCTGCATGGCATGGGGCCTGCATGGCATGAGGTACCAGGGGTCAAACCTGGGTCTTTGTGCTTGCCAGGAAGGCAATTAGACCACCAAGGTATCTCTCCAGCCCCTAGCTTTTGACTTTCTTTGTTTTTCATTTTCTTAGTGTTCTGCAAAAGGGCTAAACTCTTTTCTACACTTTAAAACATTTTGTTAGTGTACATTAGCTATATTGGCAGGTTTGTCCATACCTTGATCATTGTTCTTTCCCATCATTACCTTTTTCCTGCTGCCCCTTATTTCACAATTCGTGTGATTTCAACATGTATGTATTTCAACATAACAGCCCCTCTTATTTCACAGTCCTCAACAGCTAACCTTAGTTTTCATTTCCTTGTTGATAATAATTTCCTTTCTCTCATAATTTCCTTTCTATTTTAAATATTTAACACATTAGGGAGACCATGGAATACAAACATTTCTGAGTCTGGTGTATTTTGTTCAAAATAATGAATATCTAAATTCATCCATTTGTCTATTAATGACAAAATGTGATAATATTTTTCTGGCAGAAGAGTCCTCCATTATGTGTCTGCATTTTCTTTGTCCCCTCAGCTGCTGAGGTAATTCAGGTTTTCAGTATCTTAGCTATTTTAAACTGTTCTAAAATATATAGCAGTGCGTAGGCACCCTTATCATGTGCTGATTTTAATTGATTGTTGTATATATAAGGAGTGATAGACTTAGATAAAAGGATACTTATATTTTAAGTTATTTTAATTATTTTTTCCTCATTTATTTATTTATTCATTTTGTACAGGCTCTCGCAACATAGCTCAGACTGATAGTGATCCTCCTCTCTCAGCCTTCCCAGTGCTGAAATTACAGGCGTGTGCTACCACACCTGGTTTCATGGCCCGGCACAGCACATCAGGGTGCTAAGGCAGACGTGGCATGAGGTACCGGTGATGGAACCCAAGTCCTTTGCCAGGCAGGTGCTTAGACCACCGAGCTGGCTCCTGATCCCCTTTAGTTATTTTAGAAAACTCCCTACTGATTTACACATTGGCTATACTAGTTTTCATTTCAACTGGAAATATAGAAACATTCTTTTCATCTATTTTCACTTTCATTTATTGCTTTGTATCTTTCTTAATATCTTGCTTTGTTTTGGTTCTTTTCCAAGTTTTTTTTTTTTTAAATCTGTATGTGATTCCAGTACATAACAATTATGTTCCCCATTAGGAGTTGGAAATTGCACATAACACACCTTAAGACTTTCATTCGTCCATTTCCCCTCCCCCTGCTCCACCTTCTCTATCTTTTGATTACTTTCCCTTTGACATAGGGTCTAACCCTTTCTTACTGTATAACTTCTAGTGTACTTTTTATTTATACTTCATGTTTTTCATATAAAAAAACAATGCAATGTTTAGGCTACTGCTTCCATTTTGTTTCACATAATGTAATGATCTCAAAGTGCAGCCTTTTTGCAATGAATGACTCACTCAAGTTTATCCTACTGTGTACAAATACAAGATTGTCTGTATCCATTCATCTGTTGATGGACATACAGTCTGCTTCCAATATTTAGCTCTGATTTGTTTTTCTGTAAATGTCTATATATATCCAATGTAATATGATGTCTTTAGCACACTGGGAAAGATATCTAGAGAACATCTGGATCCAGTGGAATTTCCAGTGTTGATTTGTTCATGCATCACTATACTGATTAGTTTTACTAGTTTGTATTCCCAGGAACAACACAGTGTTTGTTATCTTTTTAATTCCTCAGGATGACCATTCTTTCACGAGTAATATGAATATCAGTGATGTTTTAATTTGCATTTTCCTAATAACCATCAACACTGAACTTTTTATGTATTTGTTCTAGAGTTGTGCTTCTTCTGAGAACTGTGTTCTTTTCAGTTCCTCAGGTTTTGATTTGTCTTTTATTTGGAGAAGTATAACAATGCCCCTAAGGTTCTAGAGAAAGAACAATCCCCCAAATCCAGATCTACTGCAAGGAAGGAAGTTATAAAGATCAGAACACAAATTAGTGAAATTAAGACTAAAGAAATCATACTAAGCACCAACAAAGCAAAGACCTAGTTATTTCGTAGAATAAACAAAACAGAAAAACACTTAGCCATTCTTATCAAAAAGAGGAAAGATCCAAATCAGTGGAATTAGAAATGAAAAGGATGAACTAACAAGAGACATCACCAAAACTCAGAAGACTAAGACTATCAGTAACTGCTTTTAAAAATTAGATTGCTAAATTTGGAACATTTATAAAAAATGAATATATATATATATATATATATATATATATATATATATATCATAACTCAACCAAGAAGATATATAAATCTTGAATAGCCTGATAATAACCAATGAAATTGACTAAGTAATATTAACAGAAATCCTATCAACTAAGAAATCCCCAGATTTGATTACCAGTTGTTTCTCAAGTGTCTGAATTCTAGGTCCCAGAATGACTAGAATTTCCTCACAATATCTTATATTGGTAAGAAAACCATTTTTGTTTCTTTTGTTCCCTTGAGAGAACTGCTCAGGCAGAAATATTTGTTAGCAAGTTCATGTCTAAGAGATTAGTAAAGAAGGTTGAGCTTACTGTCTACATAAAAGAAATCCACTGGAAATTTTAATTTCACACATTTATTTGATAATATATGTTAACACATTTCTGCTATGAATCTCTGAAATTTAAATCATATGTTGTGAATTTTCTTTCTTTTCTTCAATGTAAGTTCAGAAGTCAATATTTTATATATTTTTCTTCTATAGCTCTTGATTTTCCTACCTCCTGCTTCATCACCTAAGTGAAAAATTTTCAAATTTTGGGCAAAGAGTATTCATTTGAAATTCAAGCAAGAGATGGGTGTTCTGAAATCAACATCTTATGAATCAATAGCTTCACACAACTATTGAGATTATGGGAGAAAATGAATTCTGTGTTCAAATATGTGGGGGAAGTTGAAGATGGATAAATACTTCTTTATAAAAATATACATTGCTGTTATCACAACAATCAGTTTACTAAAATCTGAAAGTTTTGCCTGCAGTATCCTCGTGCCAGACTACTTATAAAGATATTGATTTATTACAGTTCTCATTATCTCTGTGGCCAATAGTAATGCAATAAACTTCACTACTGTCATCTCAGAGAAAATTTTTCTAATTGTAGAATCTGATTATTTTTAACAGGTGCCAATAATAGTTGCCAAAGTGATATTTTTATCGAGTTTTTCTCTGTAATGCACTGACCATACTCTGATTTCTCTTCACATTGTATAAATCTTTTACCATTTTATTATGCACTTACCTACCAAGGGGTTAAGCTCATGAACTTGGGACATATGGTTGAATTCATTTAATTTACTTCTGACTTAAAACATTTATAGTACATTTTTTTTGTTGGCTGCATTCTTATTAGCTAAGTGTACCTGTTAAAATAATTTCAGTAAATACAAATTTTCAACATCTATAGCATCTGGAATTTAGGCACAAACAGATGGCTCCAGTGCAGGTGATTTTAGATATTTGGCTACTAAACCACTGTAGCATAAATCATGAGTATACCCAATGGCTCTTACACTAAAGAAGAGTGATGTAAAGTTTTCTTAGTAATCATGGAGAATTGTAATGGTTTACACACACACACACACACACACACACACACATTTTGTATAAAGAATCACTAAATCTGCATTTAACTATATTCCCCATATAATCTGCACTGGAGCCATCTGTTTGTGCCTAAATTCCAGATGCTATAGATGTTGGAAATTTATATTTACTGAAATTATTTTAATAAGTACACTTAGCTAATAAGAATGCAGCCAACAAAAAAACATGGACTATAACTTTAACTATATTCCCCATACAATTTGTATAAAGAATCACTAATTCTGCATTTAACTCTATTCCCCATATATTATAACTTTGATTATATTTACAATGTGTAAATTATAAATTAGTAAATTAAATATATTCCTATCCCTGATGAGACTAGATAAGGGTAGATATGTTCCAGAGAGATTTTCCAAAGTTTAAAAAAAACAAGGATATGATTTTTTAAGGGTATTTTCTTATTGTTCTAATGATTTGACACTGATCTATGTCTCAGAATTTTAACATTATGTTATCTTAATGACAAGATGAGGACTTTGTCCTGTCAGAATTTTCTCAGTGAAAAAGTGTATTTCCAAAATTTTATGATTACAATGTACTGAGATATTTCACACAAATAGCTGTTAAGGTACAACTAACAATCACTGTGCAGTTTTCAAGCAATCATTCCCTATGCATTTGTGTCTGTCTATATGCTATTCTTCAGAAAACATTTTAAAGTGATGCTTGGCCATATTTTTCATGATACAAAGTATGACTTGAAGACTGTACTGTTGTTTCAGGAACCAAACAGCTTGGTTTTACTGTTTATGTAACAGGATTTTTAAATTGTTTTAATATTAATAAAGATTATAACGCTAAAACTACTTCATGAAAGTATAATACATACAGCATGAAAATAAATGCTTTGATAGATTTGCAAATAACTCTCTACATGATAGGAATTAGTAGTTTCTTTATGCCTTACCATATTAGATCCTAGAAATTTTGTGACAGTTGATTCTCATATCTACCTAAGGTTCTGGACATACCTGCTCTGCCTGACTTCAGGCTGTAACCATCCTTTGAGAATGTTACTTAGATCTTTATGCCCTAGAAGAAGTAAGCCTTACATTGTGTTAAGTAGATGTCTATGCTCTCAGGAAAAGGAGTAAATGGTAAGAGAAGACAAGCTTCCCGTTTTATCCCAAATGAGATTTGGGATAAAGTGTAACTATAGGGATAAAAATAAGTAAGAATGAAACACAAGAACAAGGTCACAGTCCCTTCCTAAGCCAGTGATGTTATATGTCTATTACCTCTAGCCTTCAAAAACCACACTATCAGGTAAGTTTTACATCTTTGGGCAATGACACATTAAATCTAATTGCTGGAGCAGAGCACAAAGTCAAATTCGTTAGTTTTAATGTCTATCTGAGGACTTTTTGCTATAGAACTGTCCTTGTACTTATGTATAGATAATGACACTTGAAAAGCAATATCGAAGAAGATTTCACAGAGAGCTGAATATGATCAGCAAGATTTCCATGAGGCACAGTGCTAAGGGATGACCATCTTAAGCTACTCGAACGGGCTGGATGACACTTTCACTGTATTCCGAGTACAGTGAATAATTGAAGCAATTATTTAGATAATTCTAGAAGGAAACAAACCTCATCACCTTTCAGAGCAGAAAAATTAATGCTAGGTTTTCTAGGTTCATTTCTTGCTCATACAATATCCCAAGCAGTTCAAAAGATCCCCCTTATTCTCAAAGCTATGTGACATAAAACAATAATTTTAGTACGGAAATCTAGGAAAGGAGCACACATATCAGTTCTGAGTTGCATTGGGTTAGAAATGACACAGGTCACTTCTTTTCCTACTTTATTGCTCCACTTTTGTTGAATAGTGTTACTTAGTTGCAAAAGAGCCAAGTAAATCGTGCTTTGTCTAAGGATCTTGCGATATATATTATAAGTTTTTAGTATACTTTGTTGCACATAAAAACAGGTTTTTATTTCATAAGGAGATGTTCTTATAAAAACATAGAAATAACTCAAAATTTTTTTCCACAAGTCATATGTATTTAGGGTAATCATAGATGTTAAAAAATACCTTGTCTACATAAAATATATTTACCTCAGTCATAGACTTCATTTCTGTTTTTCTAAGACATCAATTCATCAGACTATAAGGTAGATTCGCAGAATACCTGTAGTCAGGCAGCAGCGACATTACATGACATTTACTGGGATTCAAAAATGAGAACAGAATTGAATTATTTCCTTCTTATCACTAGAAGGATATTAAAGAAATAATTTAATTCCACTTTATAGTTATTTCTAAAATGATAACTTAGTGTTGAAATGCAATAATTAAGTTTTACAGCCTTTTATTCATTAAAAATTCTTATCAGGATTGAATTGGGAGTCTAACAAATGAACTAAACTTCATTCCTTATTTTTTTCACAACAAAATTGTCTTTTATTTATATCCCCCTTTTTTCTTTTGTTTTGTCAGAGATGGATGTTCCATTGCAGTTAGAGAAGATGTATTTGGAGAAGTCTTTAAAGGATTTTTTCATACTAAACTGTGTTACTAATGGATGATATAATCTCACATAAGAGAAAGTGCAAAAATAAAAATGATTGACATAAGTAACTTTGGACAGAATTTGACAAAGATATAATGAAAAAAAGATTTTTAAAGAAATTCTCTGCATGCATATTATTTTTCAGTTATTGTAACAAAATAACTGAGGTAATCAACTTAGAAAGATAGAATTCTCATTTTGAACCACAGCTGCAGAGGTTTCTGTCCACGACAAGGGGGATGCGTTGTTATTAGGCCTCTCGTGAACATGCATCATTCACACCTAGAATTTGTGGTGGAGCAATACTGTTCATCTCATAAAAGCCAGTGAACAAAGAAAGAAAAGGAGGATCCAGGGTCTCAAAGTATCCCTTAGGGACATGACCCCCATGATCAAGCTCTCTCTTTTTAAATTTCCCTTTTGAAACATTTTATCACCTCTCACTAACAACAGTCTGGTGACCAGACTTTAACACATGTACCTTTGAGTGCTACTTTCCAACCTAAAACAAAACCCTCTGTGCCAGCAGGGGCAAACCTATGGCACATGCGTTTTTTTTTAATATTCAAAAATTTAATGTTAATATATGAGTTATTTTTTCTAAACCAAAACCTAAATAATCAGGACTAATTACAATGTTGGCAGTTAGTGTTAATTAAGTGGGTTTTGAGTTGCAGTTTGGGCCCTTGGTCTCTAAAACATGTGCATTCTCTGCTCTATGCTCTCATTGTATCTTTGTTTCTTGTATGTCCTGGGTTTACAACATAAATCTTCTTCATACACATAGTATGCATGAATAAAAAGGTAGTGCAGTATGTAATATTAACACATAGATAACAGAGTATGTAAGTGTGGTATTAGAGCCTGATTTCTCATTGTTGAAGAAAAGAATAAAATTTAAATAAGAAAAACCAAGGATCACAAAGAAACCCAGAATTAACTATATTAATTATTTCATGTGGATAAACTCCATATAAAAGCTTTTGTCAAAAATATGATATAGAAATGAACAGAGTGGAGAATGACTGAATATATGAATACATACATAAATAGATGAATATTCATATACTTCATACACGGGCCTTTGAGAGAACCTAGAGGATGAGGAGTCTCATCCCTACAAGAATTTTTAAAATTCTTGGTTAAAAAATAATCCCTTTGAGAAATGGTTTATTACTGAGTAAATGGAACAAAATCCTGAGAGAACTCACATTGGCACATATTTAAAAGGTGCTTAAAACAAAACAAGAAAAGAAAGCAGGAGAGAAAGAAAGAGAAAAGGAATGGAAAATATGTTCAAGAGAAAACATAAATCTGAAAAAGACCCCAAAGGCTGAAGATAAAACAATTTCAGCATCAAAATAAAAAGCAAAATATTTTATATTATTCTAATTATAAGAGATATTTTCTCCATCCTTCCTGGTATAAATAATTGAATGAATAAATAGAAAATAGAAACCAATTATGTCTTACATAACATTTTCAATAAGAAATTATAGAAATGAAGAAACAAACTGAAAATCACAAAAAAAAATCAGAATAGAAATTTCTAGAGGCAGGATGTGTCAGTAATTGCTAAGCTCAGTGGATAAAACACTAAGAAACAGTAGAATAAATGCACAGGCTCCAAAAACCTTTCCCTAATTGTGTTGCTCTGTGGTGTCCTGTGTAGGCACAATAGTTTGATCTTTATTTATACATGAACCAGAGCTCAGTTTTGTCTCTCTGAGAGGTGAATTTCATTTCTCACTTATACTAAGTGGAGTTTGAAAAAGATAATCAGTAATTTTATCATAGAGAAAGCTGAATTAGGCTACCACAACCAAACGATTAAATTTTTTAAAAAGTAGATTAAGACTAGAAATAAATCATGCAGACATCTTGTTCCTTTTAAAAGATGAACTGAAAGAGTAACATAATTTGAGACTGTTTCCTGAAATTGGCAATTTCAGTCTATTCTTGACAAAATATTCTTGGAAAATAGAAATTGAAATATGTTTTACAAAATACTCTACTGCTGTTCTCCATGTTATTTCTGACATCCAAATTTTCTAAAAGTTTACTTATGAGAAAAAAGTAATTATAGTGCCAAGGGTCTTGATATCACATTGACATTATAAAACATCTTTTTATTGAAGTTGATACTAAGTGTCATTCTTTAGTAGAGCCAGCAAAGAAAATTTAACTTATAGTTGGTGACATGATTTTTTTCTATTTTAATAAATCCCTTAACTTTATTCAATTAATCCATAGTTATTAACAGAATTTATCAACAGCAATAACAAAAACTCTGGAAGCTCCTTCTAGTTACTTTAATCAAGAAGGTTGAAGGTTATGGTTTGTGTCTAGTTGTCTCCCTAAAGCCTCATGCAGTCATTGAGTAGGGACTTCTAGACTTTGAGATTAATTCATGACCAAGGCTGGGATTACGAGTCTTAGCACTTCTGGGATTATGGGTGTGAATACTAAACCCAGACTAGGGCATATAGCCTGAATGCAATTTAAGGGAGACAGACTTTCTCTCTGTAGCCATTATTGCTGCTACTCCTGCCTTTGCTCTCTGCTCTTTGCCACTCCCATGAAAGGTTGCTCCCTGCCCTGTGCCTGTCTGCCTTGGAGCAAGCTGAGTATGGACTGAAACCTGTATTAACTGTAAACTAAATAAACCTTTCCTTCCCTGATTTTGAGTGTAGGGTATTTGTCCCAGCAATGAGAGAAGAGCAACTGAGACACTGAGTAGATGTAATAGGATAGTGATGCCTTTGGAAAGCCTTTAAATTCAATCTATTTGATTTCAGCATATAAGGACTATTGTAGGTAAACAAGACTGTCATCTTTTCAGAAAAATGAAGGTATTGTAGAAACTTTGGTGTAATAAAGATGTATTTTATGTGTTTTCTTTACAGTTAGTTTTCATAACCATTTTAGATACTCCCCCTTCATTGATTGGGTCCATCCCCTGGCTTGAACTATGCTACTTGTGTACCGATTAAGCTCCTGAAGTGCTGTCAAGTAGATCTGGATAGAACCATGTTTCTACCTCCACCTTGAGGAGGAGTCAGTTTATGCTACTGAGTGCTACTGAAAAATTTGATTTTAATTCAGATTCTGTGTTAAACATAATCATCCTGACTTTCTGTATGGAGATAATTTTGTCAGCACAA
>NDGM011128866.1:0-11654 GCA_002564305.1 Octomys mimax | reverse complement strand
TGAGCTAAATAAACCTTTCCTTCCTTCATTTTGGGTGTCGGGTATTTGTCCCAGCAACGAGAGGAGTAGCTAAGACATCTCCAAAGAGGAAGCTTCCAAGAGATGAGTTCCCGGGATTCTGAGCCCACTCAGTGTCAGCCCTTCAGTGTCACCTTGGGGGCAACTTGAAGCTGCTGGTCTGGTGTGCCTGCTGGGGCACAGCCTAACAGTGGCTGTGGAGTCTGGACCAGCTTAGTTTGAAAAAGAGGGAGAGTCTAGGCCTTCTGATGGCATCTTCACTTTCCTCCTCCTTCCTACTTGGCATGTTGCTCTGCTGTGAAGAGTCCACAGACTCATCAGAAAGAACTCTGCTCTCCAACTCCCAGGTCTATGTGTGAGGCTTTTCCCAACCACCAAACAACAATGAGAGGAGCCTCTTCTCTGAAATGCAAAATCATCCACAGGAAGGAGTGAGTCTTTCTATGCTGAGAGACTTCATTGTGGTCAACTCCACTGTAATAGAGGGAAGACTGATACTTGAAGGAATTAAATAACTGGTCCAAAGACAAGGTCACCAAGTGACATGGACTGAGTTTCCCAGCTTGACATCCAAATCAAGGGATTTTTTGCATCTTTGTAGTAAAGAAAGCAAAGGAAAAATGAAAGGAAGAACTACTTAAAACAGGTAGGAAAAGCTAGCTTGGAAAATGGACTGGTCTTTATCTCCCAGGTATGATGTTCCTTTTCTCTAAAATTGGGATTCATCCCTAAAAAGCCACAGCTGCAGTTAGTTTTCCTAAAGAGATGGTTAAAGTCTTTCTTAGGAGAAAAATGAATAAGCACGTTTATCATCCCCTTTATGTCTTATTAACAATTGAAGTAAAGTATTTTGCTAATAGAAAGTTGGTGTCCCCCACATTTGTAATGGCATCATTTCAGAATGTGATTGTCATTTTAAAAATAGTAGCCACATTATGGTGTGACAGAACTTAACATTCATGAAGGATTTCTCAGGAGCCAGGTGTTTTGCTCTCAGTTCACCTTGCATTATTGAATTTGTCCTGCACGGCCAATCCTAGATACCCTAACTCTCCTTGGAAAGAAAAACTGGAACGGCCATGGGACTTGCCCATATCTTGTCCAGGTAGATGCAGAACAGAGGTAAAAAAAAAATCACAATTCCAAGAATTAAACTAAATCTTTTCACTATGTTGCCTCATATTATTGATGGGTCTCATGTTTTACAGTTTGTCAGTAGGGAAATTGAGATGCAGAGAAGGAAGACAATCACCGAAGACTGTATAGTCAGGAACTTAATGGGAAGAGGTAGGGTAAAATGCAGACAGGTCTCAGACTGCACTAGAAAAGGATATGGGATGGAGAAGATGGAGAAGTCAAGGCTGAGTGTGTATGGGAAGAAGGCAGGTACACTCACCGCGCTTGAGTGGAGGCTCACCGATCAAGTACAAAACACTGCTACACTTGGTAGTGCTGCATGCCATCTCACCTTGTGCTCATACTGGCAGAACATCTGGAAAGCAGGAGGTTATTTGGGATGATATTATATAAAGACACTGTTAAGGTTCTCTGCCACACTAACTAGTCCTGTAGAAAAATTTATGCCTTCAGATTTGTGGGCACCCAAATCCTTCTACAAAAGCCATTTTACTCTGAAAACTAATGCTGATTGTTGCTGAATACAGTACTTCCAACAGGAAAATGAAAGTGCTCAAGAGTGTAATGTTCCTTCTTTTTGGAGTTTACTCTTTGTATTTGGTCTCCAATATTCCCCTGCTGCATGTAGCCCCCAAAGGGGCTGAAGGAAATCATTGACAGGAAGAAAATGATAAGAAAATATGTTTTTCAGAGCCAATTCCAATAATGCAGAATGCAACAGGGTAAACAACAAGTGGCCATGTAGACAGAATTAAATAAAATAAACAAGACAGAAAAAGTGTACAGAAAACCAAAATGGAAAGGAGGGAAGCAAAACACCTGTTCTGGTTACCACAGTGGCTTAAAATAAAACTATTTCATTGTTACTCACTGCTCTGGGTTGAATAGGGCTCTGCTGGATGGCTCTTCTGCTGATATCACCTGCTGTCTTCCATTTGGTCCTAGTCAGTTGGTGGCTGGTGAAACAGTGGTTAAGAAGTCTCCCTTCACCTGCCTAGTACCTCAGCAAGGATGACTGTAGGGCTGGGCTGAGCTGGTCTCTGGCATGGCTGGGCTTCACTCTGTGAAACTCTTCATATGGTCCTCCACATGGTGTCTCCAGTAAGGTTGCCCAACTTCTTCCATGGAATCTTAGAGATCTTGAAAGCACAACAAGGAAAGCTGTCCTTGCTGGACAGGAGGTCTTTGCTGAGACACTGTAGGTGAAAGTGAAGTCAAGAGCAGCATTATTCCACCTGGGGGACCACTTCACCAGGGGCCCAAGACCTGTCTCCACTCTGGGTTCCAGCATCAACTCAAAACAATCTCTTGATCTCCAATTAAAACGCTGTTAACATAGCTATCAGAACCTCTCCCATCCAACCTTAGTCTGCTCAGTCTCAGGCTTCCAGGCTTTCAATACATGAAACTGCATGTCTCTAAAACATCATTTTCCTTAACTACCTCATTGTTAGCTACCAATGCTGTTCCCAAGGATCAGTGGGATTTCTAGTGTCAATCCCTATTTACAATAGAAAAGACCGTTTTCCTGACTCTTACTGTCCATCCATGATGAAGTGAGAATGACCAGTTTCATCCCCTGGGTTTGATAGGGTCATAGCATGATGAGCATGCAAGGGACAATGGAATAAAAGCAAGAGCATTCTATTACACAAATCATGGACAAAAGGCAGATATGTTAATTCAATCCAATGACAAGCATAGGCTTAAGGATTTTGGCAGCATTTATACACACACACATACACACGTACACGCACACAAACACAAGCTAATATAATAGAAATTTGGACTCATATTTCTTGAAGAAATATTTTATCCTCTCTATCTACAGTATACTAACTTCATGGAAATCTGTTGGCAAAATAACCTATGTAAATGCATATTGCTAGAACATTTCCCAGGAGATAAACCCTGTATGCTGTTTGCATGTTGTCTGTCAGTTGCATGTGTCAACAGAGATGAAGTACTGGCTAAATTGGACTCAACCACTCTCATGGTGTGTTAAATGAGCATCTTCTTTTATCTTTATGTCTTTGGATATTCAGGAGCAAAGGACAATTTAAGCCAAGGGAAAAGGGGCATTTCAGTAGAAAGATACAGAGGGCAACAGTAAAGGGGAGGAAGAGAACCTCACAGCAGATGGGAACTGAGACTGGATGTGGTCAATGGAAGTCATTTTATTATCATTACTACTATTACTATTATTATTTTGTCACTGAGACACAAAACCTGGAACCTACAATTTAGGGGAGAGTTTTAATTTGTCTCAGAGATTAGGCATTTCAGTCCACAGTCAGCTATGTCCAAGGCAAAAACATCACGACAGGAGGTTCTGGGGGAGCAAAGCTTCTTAGTTCATGGTAGCCAGGAAGCAGAGCAGAGGAACAATATCAGAGAAGGGGGAGGGACCAGGCATAGCCCCGCCCCTGCAAGGCCCCACTTCCATGACCGCCCAGACCTTCCACACATGTCCAGAGTATTCCTCATCTATCTTATATGGCTCCCAAGACTACCCATGCAGACGCTCTACCCTAACCACCCTGGGAAGCAGACCGTGCCACCTTCCTGGAGTCACACCGTGCTTTGTGTCTGACTGTGCAGATCTCCTTCATGCTTTCCTTCCCTACGTTACATGCTGTGGTGGTTGAGGCACTGTGTCAACTTGAGATGTCCGAAGCTTGAATTGCATCTGGAAACTTGGCTACATCTGCTTGTCTATTCCACACCCTGGATCGTGGGGGCCCCGCCCGAGAGTGGGAAGGACCTGGCCCAGAGTGACTCAGCACAAAAAGGTACATAAAGGAGTTGGGGCAGGCTTCTGTGCCCCACTTCCTCGGATGAGTTCTGATCTTCACTACGCCACTCAACTCTGCAGCCGCGCCACTTCGGAGGAGCTCCGATCTCCGAGGTGGAGTGTTGGTCTTTGCAATCGGCATAGAAGGGAGAGAGAGCGCCTTGATGGTCACTGCCGCTGCTGCTCCTCCTCTGTTCTTCATTGTTTTCTGCCATCATAAACTGCCGCTCCTAGCCTTGGACCCAGTGGAGTATGGATTGAAACCTCCGCTAACTGTGAGCTAAATAAACCTTTCCATCCTTCATTTTGGGTGTTCGTATTTTGTCTGAGCACTGAGTGAAAAATAACCAAGATATATGTGGCCCAAAGGTAGCTATACTGTAGAAAACTTTACGCTATTCATACCCACAGTTTCATACCACAAATTTTTACCTCCTAATTTGGTAGTCCTATGGGGGAGGATCTGATTAGAACATACAGCTACCAAATGCTTCTTTCTGGGTCAAGTAGTCAATGGTAGTCCCAATGGACACACCATTTTGGTAAGGATTGGGGACTTCACTTGTGACCATGCGGTTGGGAAGTCCTTCATATATGTTCATATGTGTGAAGGAGATGTTCTCAGATAAGAGCATGTGGGATGGATGGGAACATTCTAAAATGCTGACTAAGCCTTGTCATTTTTTGGTAGAGAAGAAAGTAGAAACTTAAAAATTTTGCAGGGTAGAGGATAAATACTTTGTCACATCTTGAATTTAATAAGAAGGTCATGGTAATAGGCCACTTGCCAGTATCTACTTCTGCACAGCCATGCAATTATTTCCAAATAAAGTGTTTTTATAGTCATAGAAGGTACCACCATCATGATGTGGCCCATAGCCCACTGATTTCAGTGTTGACAGATCAGGGGTCTGCCCAGAGTGCAAGACACAAGAAAAGGCATGCCCAAAACTCCTGGCGGGGACATTGCTAGCCTCCAATTTCATAACCAGATAGTCATAGGGATAGAAACAATTTTAAAAAGTAGTTTTTAAACATATGATTAATAGACCTGAATTTCCTGGGGAAGGAGGGTTTGGTTATTGAAAGCCAAAAGAGTCATCATTCTGAAGTTAGGTAGTAATATGTCCTTAGGCAGTTTTCAAAGTATTCCTCCATTTAGAAAAGTATGGCAGAGACCACAATACCTTCACTTCAACTCAAGGCCTCATTGAGGAACTTAAATAGTTCATGTTGAAAGAAAAAAGGCCAAATCAATATCCCAATTGTGTGAAGTCATAGAATGGATATTTATTTTGTAGTGATAGCCCCTTAAAAAGGAGGATGTGAGAGATATGAGGGGATTTACAAAAGTACAGAGGAAGTAAGATCATTTGCAAAACTGTAACTGAACAAAGGTCCTGGGTTCAATCCCCAATATCTCAAAAACAAAACAAAAATTTAAGGAGAAAAAAAAAAAGGGCAGCCAAGCTGTTTAACCAAAACTAGCAGACTCCTAGGACTGAATTAAAGTAGGCTAGCTCTAGTCAACCAACCAGAAGAGGAATGATTAGAATATTTATCTAATTACAGGTCATATGTAAATTAGTTTCTTAGGACCTGCCAAACAGGGAAATATAGTAAGTTAGAGGCTTCCTGAGTAAAAAGCTAAAAGTGGAGTTAGTTTGATGAAAGAGGTAAGAAGTTTGCCTTGCACTTAAGTCATTCTAAAAGGAGGAATTTATCTTCCTATTAGGGGCTCTTAGTTATAGGAAGAATAATGCCTACAATGTAGAAAATTAGCATGCAAAGTGAAGACTCAGTGTTTTTTGGGGGGAAGAGAACCAACAGGGATGAATGAGATAGGGAACAATATGTTCAAATCCAGCTCTACACATGGACTGTTATGGACAACAGCAGCAAATTAATCAAAAAACTTGCTGGTTTGGTGATAAGGAAGCTGTCATTTTCCCTACTAAGATTGGCATGCCTCATGACATCGGTATAATTGATGTCTGTTCAATGATACCCAGATCTGTCCCAGAATCTGTGCAAGAATATCTGATAGCTGCAGGAAACTTAAAAGTGAAATGCAGAGAAGAGAGTGTCCAGATGGTCACAGATGTTCTCAGATAAAATAAGATGAAAAAATTATTAAAAGCTGTTTCACAGATGTCAAATTCACCAAAGAAATGGCTCATTGTTCATGTGTTGGTTTTGGAGTGATCCGGACTGGGTTGGCAGGGACGGGACAGGCCCGCTCGCTACCTTATAGAAGCACTTGCCTTAGCCTTGGCATAGATTGGTGGAATCAAGATGGCTCCCTCCAATAAAAATATGGTTTTCCTCCTGGATCATCTGTCAGCATTTATTCAGCATGAATGAACATCTTTTCTTCTAACTTTGATCACTATGTCAGCTCAAAGGAGACTGCACACCCAAAGGGTCAGATCCTTGCACCCGCTGTACTTTGTAAGGTTTTGATTTCTGATTTAAAATCAAAGAAAGGGAAACATGTGAGGCCACACTAGGGAGAAACTCAGTATAAACTGCTTTGTGCACTATGGGATCTCCAAGGACAATGAAGCACGGAAGCATCCCAGAAAGCTGGCTACAGCAGTTGACTTGGGGTCGAGGTCATCTATTTGTTTGTGTATTGTCTCTCACCATGTTTGCAGCACAACAGCAGAGGTGAGTCACTGGGACACCACCTGTATTTTGTAGACCACAAACTGCAAAATGCTGACTCTTTAGTACCCTTTTGTAGAAAAATAGTATCTGTTGTTGATCCTGCTTTATGACCAGGAAGAACTTTATCCAAATAAAAGATGGCCAACATAGAAGCTTCCTCCTTTTTCTTCAAGTATGTCTTTTATTTTTTTATTTTTTTTCTTTTTGGTGCTTGCAAAGTTGCATAAAACTTTGTCATCAAAATGCTTGAAATATAATGAGTGAAGTGTTTTGTATCCAGTGGGTTTGGCTTTGCTGTCATTGTTCTTGTGACAGAGTGTTATCAGAAATAGCTTACATTTATTGAACTCTTGCTGTATATGGCAAATGCAATGGTAAGTGCTTGACCTGTGGCATCTTATTTACTCCTAGCCCTGCCAGTATGAAGGAGGCTTTACCTCTACATTACAGACGAGAACACTAAGGCCTACAGATTTCACATCATTGGTCCAAGGTCAGAGCCAGAAAGTGACGGATGGAAAAGTGAAATTTCCGTTTGCTTGAAGCCAAGTTCAAGCTCTCAGGATGGGCAGAATGAGTGTCTGAGCTTCAGTTTCATCAATACATCTTTTGTCTGGGCTTGATTTCTCCCTGGCCTGATGAGTTGTGGGGAGCGTGGAGGAACAATAGCTGCCTCTGGAACGGTAGGCTTTTACCTGCGCTCAGCATTGCCCTGGCCTCAGGCTCAGAGGCTGTGTCTAATTCCCACATTGTGAGTAACAAGAGTTATGCTGGGAGAGCTCCCACCCCGTCCCTGACCTGCTGCCATGGCTCCCTAAATATTTATCTTTCTCTCAGGAACGGACAGTGAGAAAATGGCATCTAATGACTTACATTTCTCAAATAAAGAACGCATGCCCATTGGCGTTTGCCTCCTACTCTTAGTCATTCTGTTCCTCTAGGAAATTAAATGAGGTGATACCTACAAAGTACTTAGTGTGTGCTTAATGACTGCCATCCTTTACGGTCAGCCCTCACGCTCAGACACTTGACACGTGGCAGCCTCCCCCATCCTAGAGGAAGGTGCCTAAATTTCCATTCTGCCTCCTCTGGACAGGGAGGACACAGAAGCTGCTTAAACAGCGGATAAGGTTTATTTGACAAAGCAGTTTTAAGCCCAAAAAGGCCCAATCAGCCCCATGAGAGAAATGCCTCTCAAATCAATTCTGTGGAGTTGGACGGCTGGGTCTGTTACCTCACCGTCAGCTTTCTTGGCTCTGTGGAGGAGAAAACTTCCCTTCTGACCCACCTCCAAGATATTTTTTTTTTCTTTCTGGAAAAAGGCACTTAAGGAGAGAAGGCCCTCCATCCAGGGGTCAATGAATTTCCTCAGCAGTGGAGCCAGGTTGTTGGGACAACCCAGTGGCTGACACAGTCTTCTGATAGAAGACGTGTTTAATAGGTTTTAAACCCTTGTTTCTGGTGTCCCACCTTTCAGCAGCCTGTGTGTTTTAGTGGGAAGTGACTCCACCAGTGTCAAAGAGGGCTAATCCTCTGGGTGTATCCTTTTCAGGCAGCTATCAGCCCATGGCCCCATTCAGTCAATGGGAAGCAGGAAGTAGTTTTCTGGGGGAGAAATTTCTAGAACTGTGCTGTTCAACAAGGTCACAACATCGACCACATGTTACTGCCTTCTTAAAATGTGTTGAGTCCATATTGATATCAGATCTCAAACACATAGACAAAGAAATGAAAATAGCTCCTTAGCATCTATTCTACCATTGCTTCCATGTTAGAATGCTGGTATTTTGTCTATATAGGTGGCATATTCCTCATCTGAAATGCTTGGGGCCAAAAATGCTGTGGGTTTTGCATTTTGAGATTTTGGAATATTTGCATATTATGATAAGATATCTTGGGACAGGGTCCAACTCTACATAATGAAAGTTGTTTGTTTCATAGATACCTTATACACAGATCTGGAAAGTAACTTGTTGCAGTACTTTCAGTCAGGGATGGAGTTTTCTCCTTGTGGTATCATTTTTTTAATTTTAATTTTTAAAAGTTATTTATTTATTTATTTGGTACAGGGTCTCACTATGCAGCTCAGACTCATAGTGATCTTCCTGTCTCAGCCTCCCCAGAGCTGGGATTACAGGTGTGTGTCAACACACCTGGTTTCTGTGGCCAGCTCAGTGCAGGACTGGCAAGCTGTGCAGTACCAGGTATCGAACCTGGGTCCTTGTGCTTGCCAGGCAGGCACTTAGTCTGCCAAGCTATCTCCCTAGCCCACCTAGTGACAGCATGTTGGTGCTCAAAAAGTTTCAGGCTTTTCAGATTTGCAGAGTAGAAATACTGTTGTACTGAATGAAAGAAAACATAGTTAAGTAAATATAATTTCACCTAGTTCCCTTTAATTTTTTATGTGTGAGTACAGGGAACTATAAAATTGCATTTGTGGCTTACATTCTCTTCTCACCAGACAGGTGTTTCAGAGCAATTTCCTGCTGTTTTTCTGGACATCTGTGTGCAGATAGTGGGTGAGAACTGCTACAGTCTCCTTCTGTCAGCCTATGGGTAATGGCAGCAAAAGGAGGTGGATGGAGTGAGGGGACAGAGCCAGCACCCGATATTCAAAGGCCCTCTTCACTCTCAGTTCTGTGGCCCCTTAAAAATCCTCATTATTCTAGCAAGTATGAAACAGGAGCTTCCCTTACCTGCTGCTGACAGCATCTCTGCTTGTCCTCACCTGGAGGCTTTGCTTCTCCGGAGCTTAGGGAGTAGGCGTACTAAGGTAGGAGTGTTTAGAGTGTGGAAGAGAAAGCCTGCTTCTCCCAAGTCTGTGGATAAGTCCCAAAGGTGCCAGCCAAGAAGCAAGGACCCATTCCTATGAGACAGGACATGCAGGTGCTTCTCCAAAGGCCAAGCAGCCAGTGGTGCTGTAGAGCTGGCAGCCCCTTGGTGAGCTCCCGAAAGAGGGTGCAAGGCAAACACGCAGCATAGCCCTTCTGGCTTCAGCACCTCCTCACCAACATCTACGGGACAGATACAGCTCATATAACCTGAACAAAGCAAATGATTGTGCCAGCAGCTTCCCTTTGTCCCTCCCTGGGACCTGCTATCCTTCTACTCCCTGCTCCTCTCATGGAAGACAGGGTTTGGTGACAAAAGTTTTCCAGCCTACATCCCAGTTGGCTTCAGCCTGTGAGGGCTCAGCCAGACACAGAGAGGGAAGAGTACAGTTGGAGTACTTATCCTTGTGGGTCTCTCCTTATAGCTCTTCAGGGCTGTCTACACCTTTAACTTAAGATCTATTTCTTTTTTTAAATGCAGCTAGTATAGGGTCTACAGGGTCTCACTACACAGATTGGACTCCTAGTGCTCCTCCTGTTTTCAGCCTCCCAAATGCTGGAATTACAAGCACTTGCCACCACACCCAGTGTCAGTCACTGTCTGAGCATGCCCTGGGGGGACGGCTAGCACTGCCCACATGCAACTGAGCTCTGGTGGCTGCACCTTCCTAAGCAGGCGCTTTAATCCACTGAGCTATCTGGCCAGTCCTTAAAATTCAGATCTATTTCTATCAGTTGATTCTCTTTCCACAGGTCTTTTACTCCCGCCCCTCGCCACTCCAAGTCTCATGATGTAGTGCCACTTCCTTGCTCCTGAAACTTTTGGTTTATATGTACCCCGATCAAACATTTGTTGATAGCCTTTTTGTTAGATTCTCTGTTAGTCATCAAAGTTACCTATGAATTTCGTTAGGATTTACAACAGGGATTCCAGGTCTTTGACGGCTTTTCTTTGAGTCAGTTAGGATACGACCTCACCAAGGTTTCACGTTGCCAGATTCTAATGTGGCGGATGTTTACTGAGCAGTCACTGGGAATGCGGCTGGTGACCTAGACAGGAAGATAGAGAGAGTGGCCCCAAGGGACAGGCTGTGTGGGGCTGGACAGGGGATACGGACCTTTCTGCTGAGTGTGTTTTGAAGCTGGAGCATCCCTTCTGGCTAGGCATGTGCAGACCCTATCTTCAAATCCTCTCATTTTTTGGTATGTTTGGGCTGCTGATTTCTAGAGCCCTTTCCCTAAACTTCTGTATTATAGTGCATGAATTGTAGACAAGACCCCTGACAACGCCGAGGGACCGAGCCATCAGTGAGAACCATGTGGTGACTCTTCAGGACCCCAGTAGGTAGCCAGGTGCCATGGAATGGCGCAGCCCAAAGCGAAACTAGAAGGGTGGAAAGTTTGCTTTGGCTGTTTTTGTCTCCCTCTCAGCTCTGCTGTGCCTTTTCTTTAGCCTCTCCCTCAACTTCTAATCCTCAGAGGCTACTGGTCTAGTAAGTTTTCAATGTGAGTTGGAGGCATACAAAGGTCTGTCTTTATACACTGTTGGAAGTTTCTGCCAAAGAAGTGTGAACACCATTTGTGTCCTCAGTAATGTTTTACTTCGATGCCTTGTCTTGAACAGTGGCTTATGTGAACTGAAGATAAGATTTGTTAAGTGAGATACACAGAAGGACAGACGCATAATAAGAAAAAAAAGTCATGGGCCAGTGAGACCATCCAGGTACCAGCTCATCTCTGGAGCCCCATCAAGGGACCTACATTTCTGCTGGACAGACAGCTCTTGTGTGGTGACAGAAATGCCTGTCTGCACTGTCTCCTAGCGCAGCCACCAGCCGCATGCAGCCGCCTGATACGTGGCAAATACGGCTGTGAAACTGAGTGCTTAAAATTTAATTTTGATTAATGTAAATTTAAATAACCACATGTGATAAGATGCCGCCATCTTGATCGGCACGCGGCTGGAGTCTCTGTGTTCAGTGTAAAAGTAAGATCAGAGCAGAAAGGATGGACCTTGGACCTGAACGATGTGAGCACTTGATGTTGTATTTTTTTTTTCTTACTTGTCCCTGCAAGACCTGGGAGGGAAGCGCTGGCTCAAGTCAGAGCAGGGAAGGTTTTCGATTAAATCCTCAAATACACAAACAACGAAGCCCTTTCTGTTATTTACAGAGAGAGAGAGAGAGAGAGAGAGAGAGAGAGAG
>NDGM011128863.1:0-25728 GCA_002564305.1 Octomys mimax | reverse complement strand
TGTATAAAAACACCACATCTTTTTCATCTGTTTCTCAGATGATGGGCATTTTGATTGTTTCCAAGATTTGGAGACAGCGCTTGTTTATCAAGTTAAACTTTATTAGAAATATTTGCTTGTCTTACAGAACACTCGCAGGATAAGTTATTGACAATCCAAGGTTTTACTGTGTAGCCAATGGGAAATGTTAAAATCGATATCCTTTACTGTATAAGCTGGGATACTACATTATAAATTAATTTACAGAGAAAGGTACTGTAGATAAGGAAAATCTGAGAGCCCCAATATGCTGCCCTCAGCTGGTGTGGACTTGATGCCACAGATGTATATCGCTTTGTCTTGCCTCAGGCCCTGGACAGCTCCTGCCCACGGCATGCAGTACTATGTTGGTGTCTTGCCCACAGGACACATCTGTTCTCCCTTGGGGTGGCCACAGGTTCTGGATCCCCTTCCCCCCTCTTCTTTAGCGGTACTTGTCACGTTTCTCAGTGGAGCTGGATTTAGGAGCATCTGTGGAGATTAGCACTTGTGGACAGTGTCTGGGGCCTGGGCAGGGGGTCACGTGAGCCCAGCTGGACACTGGTATTTGACTCCAAGTAGGAGCTCATTTAACAGTCTGACCAGTACGTACACATACTCAGTGCACGTGTATATGCCATCAGTGCATTTTCCCTGCGAACACACTTGTTCTTAAGGTTCCCTGAGCTGGTGGGTCTATCAAGATGGCTGAGAGTGTGTGGAAGGTCTCATGTGCCCTGCCCTGTGCTACTGTGTCCCTATGTCTCTAACATGCATCCTTGAAGACGCTGATATGAAGGAGGAACCCAGAGGCGGGGTGCACGACTGGCATCTGTGGGATCCCTGTGGGGGCTCAGTCTCCACCCTGCCTTCTGTCTTTGCAGCCCTTGGCCTCTCCCTTGCCTCTGTGTCATATCCTCCTGTGCCCATGCGCCTCTGGGTTCTAGTGTTGCCCTTGCTGACAGGTGGCATCCTCTCTATTCTCTTCTTATTGTTGAGTTGCATTGTTTCTGGTCTGCCATGATATAAGTTGTATGTACGTCTGGTCCCTTTTGGAGCATTTTTAGGTTCTAATGGTGTCATTATTGTGGTGGAGAAGATGAGCAAAGGGAAGAGCCCTGGTCACAAAGCCTCAGGATTTAGAGCTCTTTGGTTGGGGACTGTGTTTGCCCAAGCCTCCAGGTTCTGCTGGCACGCAGAACTGGGGACAGTGGCTTCAAAACCTTTTGGTAATATCTGGATGTTTATGACTTCCACATTTCCTCTGAATGCATAGTGGCATTCTCAAAAAATGTTGTTGTCTTTCTCCCTTGTCAATTTCCTGTTTAGATAGGATAAAGTTGGTTGGACATGTTCCATTTTCAATAGCCGCACATGGGCTCTTGCTCCTCGTAAGTGCACACAAATAACCTTGCTATTAATCTCTAGATGCCCACCCAGTGTCTGCGTTAGGGCCCCATGGGCTGCATACTGCTGGCCTCGGGTTTACAGCAATGGCCTGCTTCTCTTTTCAGAAGTCTGGAGGATGTTTCCATGGGCCAGCATGTCTCTTCATCTAGATTCCTCAGAGACCACCACAGTGACTTACCCATCTCATTTCCCTCTTCCCTCACTGTAGTAAGTGAATTAGAGCCAATTTGTTACCCAAGATTGCCTCATTTATTTCAAAATAAGTTATTCACAGAGGAAGGTCGATTCCTCAAATGAGAGCCAACCCACGTTTTAAAGTCACTCTAGAGAAAAACAGATGTCTCTAGTTTATTTTAGCTGTTAAAGACTATTTTTTTTAAAAAGAAATAGGCCTATGGAGATTGCTGGAGGAAGAGAAAAATAGCCCAAAGACTGAAAAGCTAAATGAAGAGACAGGAAGAGAAAACTAACTTGGAGGGTGTGAGTATGTCAAGTGCCACTGATTTCCTTAAAGGCACCCCAAGGAATGGCAGGATTTTAGGGTGGTTCTGCTCAGGGGCACAGGAGAGGGTTTCTATCCGTGTGAAATGGAGAGCTATTACACTTTTCATGGGGTTCCTGGATTTGTCAGAAATTGCTTACAGATTTTCTGATCCTGATGGTTTGAAAGTGCTTATCGACTTTGGTGTCTTTCTAGTCACCCATGTTTATTTTTTTCTTTATTTCACTTTTTTTCCTAAGGAGCTAAGATGAAAATAAAACAAGTCAAAGCAAAAGTTGCAGAAATAAAGTCTGAAGCTGACTGTTGAATGGAGTTACTTTAGCTAATTCACAGATTCCCCCAATAGGAAAGCAAAGGGAGAAACATGTAGCCCTTCTTCATTGTAAAGGCATTGCAGGGCAATGGGAGGGTCCCCTTGGCACAGGGTGGTCTCAGTTGCCCAGGTGTATTTGGAGAACAGAAAAAAAAATATACTGAGCCTGAATCATCATTTGCCACAAGCTCTGATTTTTTTTTTTTTTAAAGTACAATTCTGTCTTGGTTCCTTTTCTCTCATTGCTGAGGCAAAAATACCCACATCCAAGATTAAAGGAGGAAAGGTTGATTTAGCTCATGGTTTGTAGCTTTCAAGGGCATAGTCACCTGGCTCCATGGAAGGGTGGCATGGCAGAAAGGCGACAGTTCATGATGGAAGAAGGCAGCAAAAGGAACAAGAGCACGATGGGGAGGAAAGAGCAAAGAGAGAAGACCCTTTCTGTCCCTTATGTTGTATGTAGGCTACAACCCCAGGCAGTGTAGCACTCACACCTATAATCCCAGTATTGGATCATGAATCAATCACAAGCTCTAGAACCCACTCCATGACCGTATGAGGCTTTGGGGGGACATGTAGACGCAAGCCATAATAACAGCTATGATTTTGTGGTGTACCTTACAGTGTCTCTCCAAGTGTGATTTACCCATCGTACACTGAGGCACAGCCAGGCCACCTTGCTCAGGAACACCTATCGTGGTGGCCAGCCTCAGGATCTGACCCTTATTCTTCAACAGGCACTTCACTCAGAATATGAGACAGGTAACCCTCGTACCTTCAGGCCAGGCCTGCCATCTACAGAGTGACTCTGGGTTTTCCTGTCATCATCCTCCCCTCCAAGGTGACTGTGGTGAGATCTCAGGATAGCAGGGTCAGAATGAGATAAGGGGTAAGAAAATGGAGAGTGAAAAGGTGCTGTCCCTGCCTGCAGGGGGAGGAATTTCCCACAGAGCATGTTGGACAGGAGGGAGCTGGGCACAAGCCGAAGAGGAGGTGTGTAGTCTACACCATGTGAAGAGAAGGTGGTCCAAGGTAGCGCCTTGCATGACCCTGTGTGGTGGTCTGTCTGTGCACTGGGGGTCTGAAGGACTCAGTCAGAGGCCTGGTGCTCCATCTAGTATCCCTTATGGGTTTGTTTCAGGAAGCTGTAGGGTCTGTACCGGGAGCCAAGAGATGATGTCAGGTAAAGTCAAAGACTGGAGCTTCTCCAAAGAATCAGAAGCCATCCTTTTTTCTTCCTTTTCCTTTCATGCCATTCTGGCAACAATCCTCCTGGGTGTGGGTCTTACACACCCAGAACAGTGCTGAACCAATTAATTGGGCATTTCTTATTCATGTTGATGCAATCAATTGACTATTACAGAAAGCTGCAAGGGGTTGAGGTGGATGAAACCCAGGCTAACTTCAGAACTCTCTTGACACTGTTGTTGAGTCTTCTAAAAGTCTCTCTGCTCGTGGGGGACTTAGTTTTGTTTTGCTTTTTCAAATGTAGACTTGATTGTGGAGGCCCTTTCACCAAAGTGACTTGAATCCATGCAGCAACACAATGTCGCACTTGCTGGCCAGTGTGTGTCTTTTGGGGGCTGGCCCTCTTTGGTGAGTGTTGATGCTTGTGCCCCAAGACACTCTCACCATGTTGGTGGGCACCGCTTGGGCTGTGCGAGTCCTGTGTGTTGTGCTTGGCTCTGACTGCCAGGTGACCTGGCTCCGTCCGGCTCTGTGATACCTAGAGCAAGTCACGGCCACACGCTGCGTTCTAGCCTGTGGGGGAGCAGCCGGCAGCTCTGGCTCCTGGCCCACTCTGGCAGATGGCCCAGATCTGAGGGTTTATGTGATATCCGTCTGGTGGTAGTGACTGGTAGAGCTACCATCTCATTTTAATAATTTAATGATCTTAAAATATGCCACTTTGGGGACAGGAGCTTTCAAAAGGAGCAGGGAGGTGTTTGTGCTTCTACCATGGGAATATATTGATGCAACTGAAGTCCACTTAAGATAGTTAGGCATCAAAGCATCCCAGTGTATTAACAGCAAAACTGATTGCTTTGTCTAAGATGCAGTCATTGTGAAGAGGTATTATAAAAGCAGGAAGAACCAAGAACTCTTTATAATTAGTGTGCCCTGTTGGAATGCAGGCAAGCAACTTGAAAACTTTTGTTAAAGACTAAGTATCTTTCTCTGTAATCTTCCTGAAGGCATTAATCTGTTTAAACAAACTTTACTGGTGGTGCAAAGGTTAGCTTCAGTCTAGTCCCTGAATCCCCAAAACTCATTGTTTGAATTACTTAGATAGAAATGAGCTTTCTGTATGTAGTAATCACCTCTTAAAATGAAGAAACTATAATTAGTGTCTTGATATGAGGTGATACTGGAAGAGTTTTATCAAGGAATCCTTGAGTGGAGACAGAGGGTGGTTGCATTCTATTATAGATGTGGCCCTGCACCTCAGGCCCCGATCAGTTACAGCCTGCACCCATTTTGACCCACACACTGTGGAATGTGAGTTCTTTACACCCACGTTGTTAGTATACTAGGTTCCAGTGCTGGAATGTGGGACTGAATTTCCCCTTATTTTCTAGCAGGACCATGCAGTGGGCCATTTGCTGTGCTATAATCAAAGCATTTTAAGGTCAGGTATTTAGAGGGGTGCAAGCCTTTGATGTGGGCTTATATTCTGAGTATTATGGAAATTTAGTGCCAAGTAGGGACTTGCTTGAGATAATGCTCCTGCCTCCAGGGAAGTACTTACATGTGATGTGCTGACAATTGGGGCTCTTTTTTTTTTTTTTTTTTTTTAAACAACCACATCTTCAAGCTGGCATGCAAAGTGAGACATTTAGAAAATGAGCTCGTGCATGAGACATGGCCTTAAAAATGTGATGGTGATCTGTACAGATGGACTCACGTGAGGAAGTGATTTTCTGTTAAGGTGGGTGCAGGAGCGTGTAGCTCTCCTCTGTGCAAATGGAGACACAGAAACCCAAGTTGCGAGTTTGCTTCAAGGCAACAGCCGTAGAGAGAGCTCCTTCTGGCTCGTCCATATTTTATTAGGGCAGCAGTTAGAAAACCATCAGAGACGCCCATCTGCAGCTAGCAGCACTCTTGAGGGGGTTCCAGTGGTGATCGGATTTTTGAGTAGCACTTTACATAAACAGAAAAAAGAATCTTCTCTGAGAATTAATCGCCCCTCAGAGAGAGAGGGAGAGAGAGAGAGAGAGAGAGAGTGAGAGAGAGAGAGAGAGAGAGAGGCTGCTGTTCCATATAGCTATGACTCTCTGCTGCCTCATTCCAGCACCTGTTTAGTCTGGCACTGCAGGCACAAAAAAGAAAGGAAACAAGGCACGGAGAGGAGGATCCTACTCAGGAACATGGCTGTCAGTGGAGAGCATAGGGTGAGAGTGTGAGTCCCTCAGGGGCTGCGTCTGTAGCACAGGGCCTCAGAGCCTTGTCAGGGCAGAGTCTGAGGTCCCAGGGGGCAGCTTTGCTTTGAGCTCCATTGCCGGGTGCTTGTGTCCAGCCACTCAGGGAGATGTTCTCCTTGTTATTCTGTTTCCGCATTGTGAATAACAATAGCCAGTGAACAGTGTTGTAAGAAGGGCTTTCCAAGAGCCACTGCTGCACGCTGAATGACAACAGAGCACCTCAAAGCTGAGCTACGTAAGGCCATAGCTAGAGTGGGGTTTTTGACTGGTGACCTCTTGTTGGTGACAGGAGATCTGCACACAGCATGTTTGTTTGGTGATTTGGTGATTGGTTTGGTGTGATGGAGATTCTGGAGGTTTGGTATGTCATGATGAGTGTAGCCAGGTGACACCGTGCCCAGGCCTTAGGGACAGCTGCATCATACCCAATTTAGGTACTGCGCATAACAAGGCACCATCATGGCTGAGCGTCATGACCCGCTCCCATGGGGAGATCCACACAGGGGTGTGGCATAGTTGGCCAGGGTAGCTTGGCTCAACTCCTACTGGCTGAATATCTTGGCACTGGGACACTATTAGCAAACCTCCTTCTATTACATCAGCACCCTGAAGTCATACAGTTACCGAAGGTCACTGAAACTCAAGATGAAGAATAGCTTGTGGTAGACCACACAAATTGGGTGAGGACCCCCAGAGCAATGCCTTGTCTCTATTTCAGCGAGAGGGTATATTTATTCTGACTGGAATCCCTAGTGTAGCACCACCAGCAGGGCCTGTTTTAGTTTCTAAAAAGCACAAGCTTCAAGGCTCCCAGTGAGGAGGTGGGTCTGAGCCCCATGACTATCCCTGAGAAGTTAGTGAAGGGGCTGAGCCTTTTCAGCATATCCAAGGGTCCAGGTTCTACACAACTCAGTGACTACCAGGAAGGCTTTCAGATGTGTAGTATGTTTCGGCTGTGGGAAGTCCACCCTAGGCCAGACCCTTTCATGGCTCAGAGTTCTCCTACCATGTGAGATCAGCAAACCTAAGTGAGTAACTCGAGCCTGGCAAATCTTGGCCTTTTCACAGGATACAGGATAGCCTCAGGATCATCTGTATACTGGAGGAATGTATTTCCTTCCTCCTTCCAGTATAGGAGATCTTGAGCTAAGGTCAAGTGAAGAGGAAAGCCTTGAATAAGAACTGTCCAAGGCACATGCCCTACTCCTGTGAGGATAATCTTAAAAGCAAAAAGATCTTGGCTCTCAGGAGATACAGAAAAAGGCATCCTTGAGATCTAGGACCAAAAACCAATTGGCTGAAGCTGGAATTGGGGCCAACAAGGCATAGGGGTTGGGGACCATTGGAGGCAGTAGCAATATAATTCACTGATGAGATGTAAATCTTGCTCTGGGTTCCATTTGTTTGGTCCTTTCCTTATCCCAATAACAGGGATTATTATAGGGGCTGACAGTTTTCCTGAGGAGTCCCTGTTGTAGCAGTCCCTGAATAATGCAGCCCTTGCCTAACCTCTGGAAGAAGAGAATACTGCTTTTGGAGAGGAAAGTGCATGGGGCCCCAAGGTGGACAAGGGCAAGCATGTCCTTTAAGGCTTTCCCCATTATGTGTCCATCTGTTCACATAGCTTGATCTACCTGTTGTTCTTGGAGGGAGAAGATTCCTGCAGTACTAGGCCCTAGAGCAAGTAGGCCCTGGACTTGGGCTTCTGGTAGTAAGTTTCTCCCTAGTAGTAGGGTAAAGGCTTGGGCATTATTAGAAAGGAGTGGGGAAAATGGAGATCACCCCAAATATAAGCCACAGGTTGGGAGAAGAATCTCTCCTTGGGCATCCCAAGACCTCCTGAACTATAGCAGTGCATGTAGAGCATGCCCAGGAGAAAAGGCAAGGACCAAGAGGTGGGTGCCCATATCAGAGAGAAAGCTGACAGGTTGGCCCCAAGCTATGAGATCAGCCTGGGGCTTCATAGGTTGGACAGGAAGTGGGGTTGTCACTGAGTAATGAGATCTAGGGAACTTCATTGGGAATATCATTGTCCTCTTTGAGAGCATTCATTATTTTGGTGGTTGGCCTGGGAAATGGAGCAGGGTCTAGATGGCCCTCGTGGGGCTTTCCTCCTGAAGTTGGCTCTTCTCTTATGGAAGAGGCACTTCCTCTTGATAATTCCTGACTTCTGGCAGTGGTAGCAAAGGAGCCCTGTTTCCTTGGCTTGGACCACTGGTTGAGACTCCCTGCAGTGTAGCCACTAATTTCATGTGTCTCCCCTTCTTTTCCTGTTGAGTGCCTGCCTCTGTTATAAGAGATCTTGGTGGCTCCTCTCAACCAACCATCTAGTCCCAAATGGCCTTGCTCTGGGTCCATCACCACCTTTAGAAGTTTACACTGGATGTCAAGGGCTGACTGGGTCAGAGATTTATCTAATAAGAATCTCCCCTGTCACACTGTCAGGGATGATCAAAGTATGTTTGATCCTGGCATCCTTCAGGTGTTGTTCGAACATAGAGGTAGGGTTCTTTTACCTCCTGGTAGATTTGTCTAGTTTTGGATAATTAATGAGCTTAAACTTTGTTCTTTTTAGTCCTTCTTTAATACAATGAAGGAAATGAAGTACTGTTGTCTCTCTCAGCAGAGTCCCACAATTCCACTGTAGCTTATTTATAGGGACCATACTGGTTCCAATAGGGCCACAAGCTCTTGGTTGTCCCTCTCTGCTTTGAGCTCCCTGGTGTGCTTCATATACAGTAAGCATTTCCATTTCACATAGCTAAGCCTGAAACTCTGTCCCTTTATCCATGATTGAGGGTCTTACTGAGAAGAAAGGTCACATCTTCCCAGGTCAATCTAACCAGGGAAGGGACACTTTCAAAAGCTCTAATATAGCCATCAGGATCACCTGTGAAGCTTCCCAGGCCTCACTAATTCCCTCCAACTCCGACTAAGTAAAAAGGGCTTATTGGGCTCAGCCCTCAGGTTGGAGCAGAGAAGCAATATCCTCTCACGTGGGGGCATCAGTCCTGGTGGCTTGGCTTCTGTGTATGGCAGGTGTGGGTGTTGCTCCTTCTCCTTGTGGGGTGTGGACCTTTCTAAGGAGCAAGAGGGAAGCTGGGCTGCCAAGAGTGAAGGGTCTGAGGAATGCTAGCAGCCCAGTTGGGACGGACCTGAAGAATAAAGAGTTGCTCTAGGGCGCCACGCTCCGTTTTCCCTTTATCTTACAGAACAAATCTAACTGGAGGATGGCATTAAAATTAAGGGAGCTCTTGGGTGTCCATTTTGTGTGGTTACTCAGCAGGTATTGTCACAGAGATTTCTACCACTGAACTATACACGCCACCAGGTATTGTGTCCAGGAATCAGTACAAACAAAAACAAAAACAAACAAAACCAGAAACCAAAACCAAACCAGGGCTTTTCCCCTTAAGGCTTGAGGGCCTAAAACTTTTCAGTGTTCGAGCATACTCCAGGGAGAAATGTAGTGGGACAGTAGACATTTCAGGTCCTCCTTATGGGGCATAAGGAAAAGGACACAATGAGAAACCACCCCCACTGGGCATCTGTGTATGGATTATTTCTCTTGTATGGACAGGGCATTCCCTGTCCTTCCAGAGAAAAGTAGGGGAATTACAGAAGACATGGAAAGAGTGAGGAAGGAGGTGGTTGGGGCTTAGCCACTGTCAGGGGAAGGTGGCAAACGCTCACTCTTCCTTGTTTGTGGAGCTATACAAGGAACAGGTCTGTATGGGAAAGCCCAACTTCAGGAGAAGACATTTGTCACCCTCTGAGAATTATAGCTCGGGAATGGCCTGAAAGAAATGTCATTCTAATATGTGTGGGCGGAGGGGTTGCTGGGCATTATCAGAATCCCCTATTCCCTCCTCTCTCACCTGTAGGGTCCTACACTCTAACTGAACCAAGTAGAGTCACCACCAGCAATAGGCAGGTCAATTTGAGTCCTTGACGAGATGCAGACCAGGGTTTGACCTCTTGGCAGTAGGTCTATGTAAGCCCCAGACCAAGAGCAGGCCAGAAGGTGGAAGACAGGATCAGTTTCCTTGGCATGTGGTGGGTCAGCATATACCTCCAACAAGGTGTGGACCAGGAGACTGAAAGTCGTCTAGCCACCAGCTTTCTACAGAACACTTTATAAGCTGCATGAGGTTCTGATTCCTGCCAGCTTTTTCTGGACTTCTGGTAAGCCATGAGGGCTGCTGAGTCCCTGTGCCCTGCTGTTTAGCCATGTGAGGAGGGACTTCACCTGGAGTGGGGTCCCCTATCACCCCAAAAGGGCAGCCAAGATAATGGTCATTATCCATTATCCATATCCAATGGCTCAGAAAGAACTGAGAAGAGATTGGAGTGCCCGTTGCATTCACTCTGTGTGGGCAGGGTTGTACTGATCATGTCTGGTGGTCTTTGTGGTCATCTTCTAATCCCAGACAAAACTCCAAAATATGTCTCCTCTCTGGGTAGAACTGGAGTCACCAGTGTGCCATGGAATTTTCCTGTGCTTGTCTCTCCCTCCTATGTGAACAGAGGAAGAAGAGTCAGAAGATAGTGCAAAGCAAGAGGAAAATTTTTTGACAGAAGAGAGATACAAAGCTACTGGAAGAGTGGGCCCCCCAGAGCTGCATAACCACTGAGCATGGCCAGTGGTCCAGTTGAGGTGGTGGAACCTCCCTCTCGGGGCAGCCCTGCCCAGTTGGTTGGTTTGTCTTATTGCTAGCCACCTTATCCTTGACAAAGGAGCCAAACCTATTTATTGGAAGAAAGGTAGCCCCTTCAATAAATGATGCTGGTAAAACTGGCTTTCCACATGCTGAAGATTAAAACTAGACCTATGTCTATTACCATGTACTAAACTAAAGTCAAAATGGATTAAAAATCTAAATATTAAAACAGAAACAATAACTCTACTACAAGAGAAAGTAGGTAGAAATCTTGAAGACATAAGGGTAGGCAGAGACTTCATGAACAAAAACCAAACTGCACAGAAAATACTTCATAGTATCAACAACTGGGCTCTCATCTTACTGGAAAGTTTTCTCACATCAAAAGAAATCTCCAACAGAGTAAAAAGAAAACCCACGAATTGGGAAAAGATTTTAGTTAACTGTCCCTCAGACAAAAGACTTCTATCTAGTACATATAACTAATTTAAAAAAATCAGCCCCCCCAACATTCAAAGACCCAATTAAAAATTGGACATCAGAGATGAATATAAACTTCACAGATGAAGAATTATTCCTGGCAAATAAATATATGAAAAATGTTCAATATCCTGTCATTCATGAAATACAAATTGAACAATACCAGGATTACATCTCACTCCAGAAAGAATGGCTATCATGAAGAAATCAACTAATAACTAACACTGGAGGGGCTGTGGGGAAAAGGAACCCATCTTCACTGTTTTTTTTTTTTTTTTTCTCAGAACCAGGGATGAACTCAGGCCATTGCACTTGCCAGGCAAGTGCTTATTCTACTGAGCCATCTCCCCAACCCCCATCTTCACTGTTAATGGAAGTACAGACTGGTGCAACTACTGTGGAACTCAGCATGGACATTACTCACAGTACTAGGATTGGAGGTCTCATTCAACCCACCTGTTCCCCTTCTGGGTATTTTTCCAGAAAAATTGAAAACAACATACCATAGTGATATATGTGTACCCATGTTTATAGCAGCATAATTTTTCATAGCTAAATCTTGGAAACAACCCTAATGCCCATAAACTGATGAATGGATAAAAAGACTTTTAAAAAATGTATTTATTACGAGGTCTACAGGGTCTCACTACACAGATTGGACTCATAGCGATCCTCCTGTTTTCAGCCTCCCAAGTGCTAGGATTATAGGTGCACACCACCACGCCCAGTCTCAGTCACCATCTCAGGTGTGCCCAATGGGTGGGGCTGGCACAGCACTCTGGGGATTGAACTCAGGTCCCTGTGTCTGCCTAAGCAGGTGCTTTAATCCGCTGAGCTATCTGGCCAGCCCAAGATGTGGTATTTTTATACAATGGAGTATTACACAGATATAAAGAAAAACTTGAGGCTTTTATAGGTAAATAGATGCAACTCTAGACCATACTCATAAGTGAAATGCATCAGACTCACATGTGTAAATATCCTATTGTCTCCCTAGTGTAAGAAACTGAAAGAGTACATAAAATCCAAAAAGTACAATAGATATTGGGAAAAGGAAAGAAACTTCTCAAAAGGAACAACTGGGATGGGGGAAAGAGAAGAAAGAAGGAAGGGGAAAAAATAAATATATACACAAGATAGCTAAGATAACTATACTACTAATTTCTATTGGTTTATTGGAATAAATACATAATGTTTAACTGTTTGATCAATTTTTCATGCCTGTATCTGGTAATTTGAGTAAGTACTGTGAAGATGACAATATGCAATATAGCAACCATTGTTATTGTTAATTTCCTATCATCTTGTTTTGAAATTCTGTATCATTTTTATTGTTTTTTGTTTCTTATTCTCTTATAATAATACAAAATTACAACCATTGTCTCTATGACATATTTTGATTAAAAACTCACAAGCAAAACACAAAAAACAAACTAAACAAACCACACATACTATGCATGATACAAATGGAAAGGCTAATGTGCTGTAATATTTGTTTTGCAATCTCTAAAGCAGCAGAGATCTTGAAATACAATTCATAGATGTAAACCAGAAGTACTGAGATTGAAATATACATGTATAAATCACATTTGGATTCCATGACCTGAAAGCTCCTAAAAATTCGTAGAAGTACACGCGAAGTGCACAACAGGCGAGATCAGCATGAGGGCCCTGGCATTTAGTGCTCCCACTCGAGACAGCTGGGGGTGTTCTGAGCCAGCGTGGCAGCCTGTTCCTGGGCAGCCTTACAGTCTCCTCTCCCTGTGGGCACAAGATTCCAGGGCCCGCAGCTGCTTAGCTCCTCCAGCCGTAGTTCTTATCAGTGCAATTTCCATCAACTGAGAGGACCCCTCCCTGGGTCTCCACAGGCTCCAGGCAATAGTTTTGTTTTGCCATAGTGTCTATAAGCTGTTTGTGAGTACGTGTGTTCATTGTGTATGTTTGGCCAGAAAAGCTACTTTGGGGTCAGACAGAAAGCTGAGCAGACTAAACTATCTGCTTAGGCAGAGGCAGAGATGGGGGTTTGATCCCCAGCGTGCCTTGTCATGCTGGACCCGCCTCCACCCCCTCTGAGATGTGGATTGAGACTGGGCATAGTGGTATTCCAGCTTTTGGGAGGCTGAAAACAGGAGGATCCCTACAAGAGCAATCTGTGTAGTGAGACCCTGTAGACCCTATACTAAATACATAAAAATAAAAATTAAAAAAACTAGTCTGGTCCATCCCAAAAGCAAACTTTCTAAGGTTGATGTTTACATTTGCACATCTCAGATATTGGTGCACGTCTCTGTGAGAAATGATTTACTTTGCTTCCTTTTTCAGATCTTTCACGATTCCTCCTAATACAACGACCTTCCTGTGTGTAGTCTGACAGAAGAAGAACTACTTTTATACATTAATATCTATATTTCCCATGGCTCTTTCTTAGTCTTTGTACTGAGGATAATAATAAATTTTTAGTAGTACAATTTTATCTATAAGTGAAAGAAAAAAGTAAGGAAGAGAAATTCACTTTATTAAATAAGGTAATACAGAGATATTTTATTTTAAAGAGGACAAAATAGAATGTACATTGAAATGTAAAAGAGAAAATTCCAAGTAATTTACACACGAAAGTGTAACATTCTACCTGTTGCCTATATTTTATACTTCACAGTATTTATTGTTTTCACTCTAACACTTAACTTGCCTATCAATTTTGAAAGAGAAATTTATATTATAATACAAGTAATTTTTAAGTGAACTGCATTGCTGCCTAAGAAACTGCAGAGAAATAGCTGTAAATTTTAAAGTAAATCACTTCAAATGGTTTTAAAGACCCTCCAACCCACAGCAATTACCTGAGCACGTGCTCATCATTTTCTTCATGTGTTTTCCAGGATAACTAATGAAAACCTTTTATTTGTACATTCTGTATCCTTCTAAAATTAATAAGGAATAAAATATCATTTATTGTATGACAGTTTGGAGAGTAATCTTGATGATGAATATGCAGGACTTTAAAAGGAAGAAGGCCTGATGAACTGAGCCCATGAGAATGCAAGTTCACAGGCCAGCCTCTGACCTTGCAGGTGGAGCAGCCAGTCCTCCTCTGCGGAAGAGCGCTTCCTGTGTGAGCCTCACCATGGACATCCAGGGGAAAGGTACGCAAGCAGTTCGGGGTATACTGGCTCCCTCCTGGTTAATATGTAATTACATATACTGGTTACTATGTAATTAAATTAGTTACAAGTGGATTCAGTTTTATATTCGCCATGACAATAGTCAGTAGGTCTATTTTATCACAACCCAGAAGGGAGAAGATCATTATTCTCTGCTAATCTAGTCTTTTATATGATTCGACAAATCCAGGTGAGCATAATGATAACTAATTCCAGAGTCAGCACAGCAGCAGCTCATCTGCATCTTTCCTGATCTCTTAGTTTCATTTGAGCTTAATTGCATTTGAAATGGTAAGCTCTCCTTTACTTTCTTAGAGACTTTTGGGAAAAAAAACAAACAAGAAATAAGAGCCATCATATTTTTCATTATACAAACATAATAATTTTCATTACACAAACAACAAAAAATACTTTCTTATGATTTCTCAGCCTTTAAATGTAAATGCAATGACCAATGGCCAGATTAATGTGAGTACAGTTAAAAAACCTTTATCAGCTATGAATTTCTGCATCTATGTACAAAGTACATTTCATTTACACATGCACATAAAAGATTTATCTGCTAATATTGTATTACCATGACTTGTATAAAGTAATGTTTGGTATACAGAAGTATTTGAAAAAATAAAACTGTGCACAATAATTCATATCATATTGTTTTAATTTTGCAACTAAAATATTTATTTACATTCTATGATAAATAATTTCAGGTATATTTGGCTATGAAAGATACTTTTAATTTATTTTCCATATTTATCTTTCCTATTTAGCTAGTTTTACCATGAAGATTTTCAACTGCATTTATCAAATGGAATTCAGTTCTACAGAATTTAGTCTTCTGATCATTATGTTTTTACATCAGAAGTTTTTCTCAAACTGTCACTGAAGGCAAAAGATGATATTCTGTTGCCTTTTCTCTTTTCTTTTTGTATTTAGTACAAAGTCTACAGGGTCTCACTATGTAGATCGGACTCGTAGTGATCCACCTGGGTTCAGCCTCCCAAGAGCTGAGATTACAGGTGTGCACCGCCACGCCCAGTCTCAGTCACAGTCTCAGGGCGCCCCGGTGGCGGGGTGGGCACGGTTTGGCCAAGCCCTGGCCGCTGCGCTCTGCCTACGTAGGCGCTTTAGTCCACTGAGCTGCCTGGCTGGCCCTTCCTTTCGCTTTTTTTAGTGGGTACTACAAATCAAACTCAGGACCTCATGTTTGTCAGGTAGGTTCTGCGCCACTGAGCTATATCCCTGGTCCCTACGGTGACTTTAATATAATGCTGAAAAGCAGTTTATATTCCAATTGTGAGTGCGACTTGCTGATAAGATAGAGGCTTGTGCTTTGCATGTACTGACAGCAAAATGATGAATCCACCTGTAATCACTGACAAAGGCTTTTAAAGAAGGAGTTTTATCAATCAAATGGCATGGGTGCTCTGTAGCTTCAGAGAGCCCCCTTTATTCTGCTACAGAATGCACACTGTTGTTTTTAGTGAGAATAACAGTGACCTCCACAACTCCTGTATTCTGGACCAGATGCAGACTCACAAGCTAGAGTGAGGTAGGATGAGACACGTTCCGCAGCACGGGTGCTACATACACCCAGACACACATGTGCTAACGGTAGCGCTCTGGGAGAGTCATTTCATTCCAATAAATGTAATGCTTATTATGAAGGCCATATCTGTGTGTCAGGGCTATCATAAAGTTCAAATTTAGTAAAATACCTAAATAATTTAGTAAAATATGAAGAAAATACATGGAATTAATATGGTGAATTAGCAATGGAGAGAGACAAGACTTCCCTGGGCAGGCTGGCTTGTGATGAGCCTAGCGAGCAAATCACCCCAGGTACTTGTGGTTTTGCGTGTACAGGGTCCGTCCTCTTGCTGGTCTTGTCAACCCTAGTCCTGAGCCAGAATGTGGCCTCCCATCCCATCTGTCTTGAAGAAACAAGATGCCAAAGCCTCCTCCAGAACCTGAATTATGAGGCAATCTTCAGCACTATGAACATGCACTTCAACACTTTAGAACTGCTCATAGAATTTGTAAGTTTTATATATTCTATCTCTTTATGGAATGAGACACCATTGGATGGGCTGTACTGTAGTATAACCAGAAAGAACTCACCAATCAGATGTCAAAAAAAAAGTAATATCTTAAGAAAATGTAGTAACCAATACTCTTGGAAGAAGAAAAGTATTGTGGAATCTCAGATTGTTAAAAAAAACCTGATATTTAAAAATTTTCCTTTATATTCTTAATTATTAATTTAAACACCAGACATAAGTCCTACTTAAGTAGGGCTACTAAAAAAGCACTGAGTTCTGGATCCTGACCGCAGGGCCCAATCCGTGGGCACTTTCACTGGGCTTACTTCTGATTCCAGGAAATGAGAACAGCTTCGCAATGAATTAGGTAGACTGAGTAGTATTAGCTAACTGACACCATGACAGAGAATGAGATGTACCAAATTAATAGCTTTTATAAATCTCTAATTGCTAGAGTTACCTGTTCAAATATTTCAAAGCCAGGAGTTTGTAATCAGAAAATATAGGCTAGTCAGAGGAGTACATAAATCCCCCACCCCTTCCAAAGCTACTTTTAACATTGTCTGCCATCTCTCCTTTGTGAGGCAATTGGTAAAGGTTGAGAACATCCAAAGACTCTCAGGGAGAGCAGCAGTCGGTGCCTGTGATACACACCAGGCACACAGTTCATTTCATTCACCCCTGCCTTCTTCATTTGTTTTACTGGCCGTCTTTTATCTTCCAAGTCATTCTAATAATCCCTGTATAATTTCATGATTTTGGCTTAATATTAGTCACTATATTTCATTGTGCTTTTCTGCTTGATCTATTACTTAGAATTTCCTAAATATTTTCCTTTATTTTATTAGTTATCTTGTCAAAAATAGTATTTCGACTTTATGACTAACTTGTACATGTTCATTTGCATGGATTAAAGTTACTTGACAGACACACTGTTATTCATATCAAAAGAAAAATATCACTTTGGATCAACTGAAAAAAAAAGATTAAAGAATTACATGTGAACTCAGAAGAAGGATAGTGGTGTTCTGCTCAGATCTTGGAGAAAATGATACATGAAGTACTTACAGCTCTGCATATTTTATTATTTATTAATTGTATTTCCAATCACAACATGTAAGAAGGCTGTTAATAAAACAAATAGAAAGGTAGGCAAGTGTGGAAGAGGTTAGCAAATGAGTTAAAAATAGATTACAGAGCTAATAAAAAGTTCCATGTAAAATGGTAATTTTTATTATATTTTAGATTGACTTTTATATAAACCAATTTTTAATGAAATTATACCTCAAGTGTGTTAGTATTTTCACAAAGGATTCTTATTTTTTATGTTATGACCAAAAAAAAAATGATGAATTTTCTCCATCATTTTAGGTTAACCAATACAGCCAGGACCCAGTCTTCTTTACTTCAGGGCTAAGAAGATGCCACACAGCTCAGCTCCGAGCTCCAGCTGAGCAGAAGGCCAAGCTGATGCAGGTGAGTCTCTGTTCCATCTCTGGCAGAACAGCTGAGGCGGGACCCTGGCTCAGACCCACACCAAGCCCTACAGGGCTTTGTGGTCAGTGGTATCAGTAGTCACACCAGCAGAGGAAAATGGAGCAAGATTAAACAGCCAAAGGAAAAGTACTCTATGCAGTTAGTGAGCTACACGCAAAATGCTAAAGATTATGCCAGAGCCAGAAACTGCCCAGGCATATGATATGATTATACCCTGTACCGAAGATTCGAAATATGCTGTGACGTAGTCTGAACTGATGGGATATGCATGTACATATACAAAGATGCAGATCAACTTTACATGTGACGTGTGACGCCTGCATTGGCTGTAGCTACATTCCTGACCCACGTATGATCTGCGACTTTGCTACTCACTTCCTGTTTTCTTCTCTCTGCGTCTGCTTCTCCCGCGCTGACTTCTGCACCATGTCCTGCTCAACGCTGCATCCCTTTCCTCCTCTCTGGAGCTCTGTCTCTCCTCTGTTGGCCGCTAAGTCCACACATCAAGCCCTGAGCACCCACGGATGCACTAAATTTGTAGTGCTAATATTTCTCCCTTTTGATTTGCTGCCATGAAAGTATAAACATAATTTAACATAAATCAAAAGAATTCCAGAGGAAACAAAACACAGAATAGCAAAGACATATATTACTTCTGCCTCTCTGACAAAAACGTAACTCACGTAACGAGCCAGCTGTGTTGCGCTTACACGTGATTGCTGCGCTCTGGCTGCGTAGCGCGCAGACATCATCCACACGGTGACCCGCTTGCTGCACTCCTGGAACGAACCGCTGATGGACCTGACCCTGGAAGCACATCATCTGCCAAAATTACGTGATTTTATCATCCTCAGAGGGAGGAATATTTCTGAAATACACCATGAACTTAAAGAACTCACAGCCAGGATGGCCAGACATGTGAGTAGTCTTTCTATACTTTCTTCATTTTTTGACAGTGATTTTTCTCTCCGTGAAGAGGTGTGTTGAAACCTACCACTATGTGTGAAAATGTACCAGCTGAATGTTCCGTCTTCTGGATTACTATGAAACAAAGCCCTACACCACATGGTGTAGATTCTAATGTACATGGCTGTTAGGTTCAGGTGTCCTCACAGGGGCAGGGCTCCCTCTTCATGACATCAGTGCTTAAACATATTTCAGGAAAGAGAATGAGAGTAGAACATCAGCAAAAGTAAAATAATTAAGTGGATCTAAGGACAACCACAGCAACTTGTGTCATTTTCTTTGTGTATCCTGCCCACACAAGATTAGCATGATGAAAGAAAAAAAGTAGGCACTGGATTAATAGCACAATAAGCACTTGCCTGGCAAGTGCAAGGGCCTGACTTCAATCTGCTATTACACAAAAAGAAAAGAAAAGAAAAGAGAAAGAAAGAAAGAGGGAGATGACTAAGAGGAATAAGCGCTTCTCTGGCAAGCGCAAGGGCCTGAGTTCAATCCCTAGTTCTGCCAAAAAAAAGAAAGAAAGAAAGAAAGAGAAAGAAATAAAGAAAGAAAGAAAGAGAAAGAAAGATGGGTGGCTCTTTCTCCAGAAGCACCAGAGAAGCCAGAGCAGGCTCAGTCAGTCAGACCATCAGCACTGGTCCACAAGCACCAGATGTCAGAGCACTGTAACTAGAAATGAGTCGTGAAGAGTATTTCCAGTGATAATAGGTATAGAAATTTCTCCTACATTTTGGATTTCTTGTTCCTAGATGAACATTTGTGTTATTCACTTAAAATTTCAAAACATAATGGTCACAAGTACATTGAATTTATACTTGTGATATCTCATTCATAAAAGAAGACTTCAGCATTGCTGAGTTAATAGGTTCCTTTCTGAAATTCTCAGAAAAAATGGAGCAAAGAAAGAAAGAAAGATTTGATATTAAATATATAACAGAATCAAAATTCTGTCTCAGTTACTTCTGTCTCATTGAAGGGAAAATACACAACACTAGAATTAAGGAAGAAAAGGCTTATTTAGCTCACAGTTAGTGGCGATTTCAGTCCATACTCAGCTGGCTCCGAGGCAGAGTGGCACATGGAGCAGAGCAGCCATTCAAGGCAGCGGCAAAGGGCAAAGAACAAAGGCAGGGGCAGCAGCGAGGCAGCTAGCTGACTTCTTTCCCTTCCTTACATGGTGATGAAGATTACCCACCCCAAGGCCAGGGCGTAACACTTATACCCTCGATCCCAGCACTGGAAGCAGAATCAGTCACAAACTTCAGAAGCCACCCACAACTGCATGAGGACTGGGAGTACAACTAGCCACCAATCATGACACCGTTGTTTTGTTTTACCTAAATACACGTTATCTTGTTATATTCTCAGTAGGAATGAATGACACCACTAAAAATAATATTATCCAAGGAACCAAAAGAAACACCTTAGCTTGAAGTCATTTTTAAATTACTGCTACCAGCTGCCTGGGGTCCCTGACATGTTCTATAATACATTTGTACATTGTTTTCCCACAACTTTTATAATTATACTGCATAATTTAGCGTTTTAAAGGGGAACTTTGTATTAGGGTTCAATCCTAAAAAGAAAATAAGACTAAAACTAAATTGAAAATAAACACATGTGTTTCAAATTGCAAAACAAATGTATTCTCCCTCTGTGGGAGAAATTTCAGCAGAGCAAAGTCTACAGTTATCCCTGATTTGTGCTTCTTGCTCTGGAAATGAGCTGAGGTCTGCAGAGGCGGCACAGTGTTCCTGAGGCTCTGGGATCCGAGTGTCTCGCGACTCACAGAGGATGCTGGAGGGTGCAGGGAAGCCCTGCCTTCTCGCCTGTGTGTGCAGCACCTTCCCAAGCACAGCCCCCCCCCCTCACGCAGCCTGCCCTGAGCCTGGCACTCCTCACAGCTTCTCACACATGCCACCCCCAGCTACGCCCTCAAGACTGAAAGCAAAGGCAAGAAGTCACTTCTCATATCAATTTGGGGCATATTTTTCTGGCTGGAATGAGACACCAGAAATTTTTGTCACTCATAACTTTAGTGTCTACCTCTTAAAATATCAAATGCATAATCAACGTCTCTAAAAATTTGGTACAGATAAAATATGTGGAATAGATTCAGTTCAAAGCAACAGAAGTAAACTCTGAACTATCAGAGATCAATACTAGCAGAACATCAGGGTCAAATGCAGGAAATGTGAGCTTCCCTTAAGCACAAGAAAGAAGTGAGCTTCTCCAGGGTTTGTGTTCAGTCCACGTCCATATTTGCATACCAACTTTGTAGATCTCCACCTGTCTAACCCTGTGAGCACATACCTCACATGTGATCAATTGGATGTTACAAACCTGCAAGTGTGTGTTGCTAGTAATTTTTAAATAAGTAATAGGTTTATGACATGCTAAATAGAATGCATGAAAACTGATCCTTTGGTTACAGTTTTAAATTTTTATTACTTCCCAAATCTCAGTGGAATAAATTAAAAATGATACAAATACAATAGTATTAATAAACGACTGTCTTTTTGATATC
Organism: Octomys mimax; assembly: GCA_002564305.1. Classification (NCBI taxonomy): domain Eukaryota; kingdom Metazoa; phylum Chordata; class Mammalia; order Rodentia; family Octodontidae; genus Octomys; species Octomys mimax. The sequence continues at coordinate 4,729 of NDGM011128863.1, read as the reverse complement.
TAGCTTGATCCTGAAGCCACAGACATGGTAGAATATGTTTCATGGCCAGGACTTCAGTCATTGAAATCATCCAATGAAAGCACTATCCACTTCATATTTTATAACACTGTCCGCTGCCTGCTCACTGATTTGCAAAAGATTGAATCACTTCTTTTGCTTCTGAGTTGCCAAGTTACTTCTGACAACTGCAATGGCCTACGCATTCCTTTTGTTTCAGAGGTGGGTTCTAATGGTACATCACCATCAATTATTTAGGATTTGTGGCTTTCAAGGGCATGCTTGAATATTGTGTATAAAGATATTTTTTCTATAAAAATAAAAACTGATTTTTCACATTGTCAAAATCTTTGGAGTCAATTAGTCAATATTTATTTTCTTCAATTACTTGAAAGAAAAAGGGTAATTACCTTTGAACAATTCTGGCTATAATTAGTAACAATTAATAGAAGCTAGCTTTGCAATTAAGATAAAGAACAAGTTGTTTCTGAGTTACATTGAATTAATGTAGGACATGTTATAAAAATGTTGTTAGGGTTCTATTAATTGCTATAATCTTGTTATAAACAAAAATGAATTTTCAGGACTCTTTAGGAAAACATTCATGCTCTGTGACCAAAATTCCCCAGTTTCTGGACTAACAATACAAGTTCTCTTGTGTTACAAAAGCATCAATTCAGTAAATGATCCAAAAATACTTAGGACATAAACATGAACTGATTTTAGATTCCCCTAACTCCAGTTTTTAAGCACATCTCCCTGTATACCAAGCTCATTAGCATCACCTTGTAAATGCCCCATATGATTACTCGTTCAGGTTCTAAATATCCAGCTGCTTAAGTTCCAAGACCATCTCATGGTCACTATTCCATACTATCCTCTTCTTTTGTAGTGACTCAGGGACACAGGAGGGAATGCAGAAGTGACCTGTTTCTGCAGGGTTCCACCCCTCATTTCCATGATCTCCGTTTCTCTGGCATGCTTGGAACTGGATAGAGGGACACAGAAAATCAAAGTCCCAACTTCACTGAATGTATCAGTGCCCAAAGGCCTTACCTTGAGTCATTCTCAAAGATCTGTCTGTCTGTTGTGCACTCTTGTGATTATCCAGTACACCCAGCAGTGGGTATAGCATACTGCTCCCTCTTCCTCAGAGAAAAGTTCTGGTTGAACTGCAGCTTCTCCAAACAGCTCTGTCATCTATGGTAGAACACTTTCCAGCCTCTGCTGTTGGTCCTTCACACTGGAACCCACAACGCACCAGGCAGTGAACAGACCAACCCTCCAGCATGGTGGCCCCATTCTTACGTATTCTCAGTCCTCCTTTCCTCCTCCATAAAGCAAAGAATAGAACACAAATTTGAACCTATTCAGCAGGCCTTCACCTGGGCAATTAATCATTACTCTTCCCTACTCTAAATATAATCTGCCATTCTACCTAGCAACAATAACTAAGAACGTGTCTTCCACCAGCTAGGGGAATAATGGCGCAGTCCCACCCCCACGCACATCTTAGTGTGCTACTCGCTGAGACTGAAGAGAGAACAGTGGGTGTGGGTTGCTTGCTTGCTTATGTGCAACATAAGAGGAAGGCTCACACAGCTCCTGCTCTCCTCAAAAGTCAGAGGGCTTATTAGGGAGGTTTTTCATGAGCAGAAGGGCTTCCCAGAGATTTGTTGTCAATACAATTCAAAATCTTACAACACATTTAAAAGCAGCAGGGTTAAAGATCACAAAGGGGATGGAAAATATTTGGTAAGAAAAAAAAAACCCTAAAGATACAAATAAACAATATGAATGAAAGATAGTATTACATTGGAAGAAAACCTAAGTGTAATTTAATGTTTAAGCTCTAATTGCAAATGTTAAACTGTGCTTTCTTTATCTTTGTCCTTATTTTCTACTTTATTTTATGAGATTTTCCTTTCTATCATGAATGATTTTGTCCTTACATATTGAGTGTCTGTAATTTTAAAGAAAGGAACAAGAAGCCACCAGTACCCATTTGAGTTTAATGCAATTTCAAAATATTCTATATTGATACATAAAAGAGAAAGAACAATTATCCTACACTCATAGCAAAATTTCATGCATAAACCAAACTGTTTATTCAGAATAAGGTTTATTTTTATCTTAGTCTTGCCCTTGACTCTAAACACAAGGATATGAAACTTTCAGAATACTACAGATTCACTTGGCAAAACAAATGTTGACTCCTCTGGCTTCTCCCGAACACAGGCACAATAACTGCTCTCCTGCATCACAATCTTTCTTTTTAAAAACAAACAATTAGAAGGAAATTTCTAATATCTATATTGAGAAATTTCTATATTGATAAAATGTATAACATTTTGTTTCTTAATTACTTAATTGGAAATTTCTAGATATTTATGGAGAATGATATTTAGCAGTAGAATAATTTTGCAACAATGCACAAGCAATTTTATGAAACAAAAGTTTACCACTATTTTGCTTTTAGAATGTATCCATTCCAAATAAAAAACTAAGACTTCTGGTAAACCACTCATGGGATGATAGTAAAAGATTGCTGCTTAGAGCCGACCAGATAACTCAGTGGACTAACGCATCTGCTTAGGCAGAGAGCAGCAGCCAGGGTTCAATCCCTGGTGTGCCTTGCCATGCCTGCCCCACTCCTGGAGCTGAGGTGGCAATTGAGACTGTGCATGGTGGCATGTGCCTGTAGTCCCAGAGCTTGGGAGGCTGAAAACAGGAAGATCACTATAAGACCTATCGGTGTAGTGAGACCTTGTAGACCTTGTACTAAATACATGAAAAAGATTGCTGCTTGGATGTGACACACAAACTGAATGCTGTCCTTCAGACAAGACAGAGCAAAAGTAAAGGTGTTCCACAGTGTTTTCAAGGCGGATTGTACATGAGGTTACTTGAATACAGTTACTCCTATGCCTTTACTTTTTTGCTTCTGTACATTTCATTGTAAAATTGGGATGTGCTCTATTCCAAGTACAAAATGTTAAATTATCACAACCCTCATTCAGCATGTCTGAATCCCAAAAACAACAGCTTACCTTCCTAATGGCTGCTTCTTCTTTCTTCCCTATCCCAGTCTTGAATGCCTTTCCCACGTACAGGAGGGAGGCCCTAGTTGGCTCCTTGCATGTAACTGAAACTGCCCCTCAAACTCCACCCCAGAAAATGTCCATAAATCTCAGCTCTCTTTGTCTCAAGTCAGAGTGTGCCCCATCTCCCTCAGATTCTCTCCATGTTCTCAGAGTCAATAAAAGCCGCTTTTGTTTTTTCTGTCTTTTACTGCACTGAAAAACCTAACTGATTGCATTAGAATGCAAGGCCCTTCTGGATCTCAAGGTTATTCAATTAAAAAAAAATGCATTCACACTAAGAGATCAGACCAGAGAACTATACTTGACTTAAAATCTATTTTTGAGATTTTCTTATCAAACTCAGCACCTGCTTAATTTTGCCTAACACTGCCAATTCTAAATGCCCATATACCCCATTCGCTCTTTACTAGTAAACCATACAGTATCGAATGACAGAAAACATTGCTCAGAAGTGAATAGGATCTTCCAAGTATGCTATGTCATTCAAGAAATCAGTGCATACCTATGTTCTGCATAGAGTTAAAATAAAATAACTTAATAATACCAACAAGGCTTCAAATGAGAAAAAGGAACTCAGATGAGGAGAAATGGATTTGAGAGGAAAAGGAATTTAAAAAACAGAACTGAGCTGTACGATGTTCATGAACCACTTCCCCAAATGACTGGAAACATGTACTACTGAAAATTTTTTCTAGCGCATTTATTTTTATTTATTTTATTTTATTACGCAGCTCAAATGTATAGTGATCCTGTTTGTAGCCTCCACAGCATTTGTAGTATAGGTGTGCACCATCATGCCTGGACTCAGTCTCCGGCTCAGCTTACCTGGGGGTGGGGACAGTATGGCATGCGCTACCAGGGATCAAACCCTGGCCCCTGAGATTGCCTATGCAGGCGCTTAGTCCACTGAGCTATCTCACCAGCCCTTAGAACATTTAAACAAGTGAAAAAAAGTCATACCTCCCTAATTCAAAAATTCAATCTAAAACTGAACATCTAAGAACAATACACACTTTTCAGATGGAGAAATGCAAATAACAAATATATTTAGAAAGTTCAACTTCACTGGGCATTTGAAAGCCACAAATTAAAACAACACTGTGATTCTATCTCACCAAAGAAAGAATGGCTATCATCAAGAAGCCAACCAATAAAAATTTTAGGGAGACAGTGAGGGAAAAAAAGAAAGGAAGACTTCTCCATCACTGATGAGAATGCAGACTGAAGCACCACTGTGAAAACCAGTATGTCAGTATGGAGCTTGCTCAAAAACCTGGCATTACATATCCCATTTAATCCAGCTATTCCACTTTTGGGTATCTTCCCTGAAGAATTAAAATCATCATACCACAATTATATAGAGTCGTTTGATAGTTTACAAGGAAAATAGCAAGTGTAAAATATTGAGAAATTTTCTTAGAGGGAAAAAAACACATTCATTTCAAGTTATTATTTTTACTGTGAGTTGGCTTCCTGACTTCACTGATTTCTTCCAAAATGCCTTGATTTATGTTCTTCTTCCATACCTTATATATTATCATACATATTATCACATATTCTATAAGAAGTACAGCTTTGTATCTCAAGCCACAAATGCAAAAATTAATAAAGAAAAATCAAAGCAAAAA